>CM076902.1:27936036-28124509 GCA_039519145.1 Kokia cookei
AAAGCAGAGGAAAGAAAGAAGAATGAAAGAAAGGTAATGTGTTTATTTTTAAATTTATTTCGGTATGATATCTTTTTAAAATCGTATTTTATTTATTGAAATTTTATTTAATTTTTAACAGATTTATTGAAGATGGATAATCAATTTTTGGTATACATTTATTTTGATGGAGTTATTTTGAGAACACCGGTTGGATGTATATTTGATTGTTAGGAACAAATAGGAATGAGATTTCGTCGAAATATCTCGGTTGATGATATGAAAGCAAGGATTAGTGCAAAAAATTTTAGACGTTGTGGGAGAAGGATCTCGAAACTTTTCTACAAGTTTTTAGTTTCGATAGATCCCATCAAATTCACCCAGATGGAACTTGTAGACGATAAAAACGTGGAGACAATAATCGCTCTTTATTGTACGAATCAAAGTGACTCAAATGTACCAGTTCAATTATTTGTCGAGTTAGTTGATGTGGAACTTGTACAAAATGAAGATCCAACTCCATTAGAAAATGAAGATTCAACTCCGTGTATGGTGGTTCTAGCATAGTACATTGAAAGTCAATCAATCGTACGTGGGCTAGACATCGATCTTAATGCTGCTACGCCCGAGAATGATGTAAATGAAGATGGTGGATATGATAGTAGTATTCCTTCTGATAATTAAGTTGATATTGATAGTGATCCGGATGTGGATGAGATCCTAGATGATATTAACAATGAAGGGGCGAATGAGGATGAAAATCCAGTCGAAAATCTAGTTACACATATTGTGATGCACAATAATCCCCATGGGGCACACATGTCGCTTATAGACCCCAATGCGACACATGTCGAGTTCATGGAGTACTCTGAAATAGTACCTGCTCACTGATTGGTCATAGCAGCAGATTGTGAAGAGTTGTTTGTGGGCCAAAAATTTGAATCCAAGGAAGAGTGCATATTTGCTATTAAGTAATATAGCATGAATGTGTCGATAGACTTCATAGTCGTAATGTCTAAATCGACATTGTATATTAGGGAGTACTGGAAGTCGACAAAAGGTTGCAAGTGGCGGGTGCGAGCTGCATTTATCTAGAAGTCACAGATGTGGGAGATAAGAAAAATTGATATGCCTCACACATGCAGTTCAACACATTTGTCAGAAGATCACCGGAAACTTGATTCCAGAATCATTTGATCATGCCAATAGTTAAGGAAGATCCGACCATCAAGGTTTTTACACTGATTGTGGACATGCAATCACGATTCCATTATCGGGTTTCATATCGAAAAGCATGGATTACGAAACAAATGATAATGGAACAGTTGTTCGGTGATTGGGATGCATCATACAATGAGCTGCAAGGATGGATAGCCGCAATGCGACAGTACGTGCTGGGGACTATGATTGAGTTAGTGACACAACCTTATTATGGCTTAGATAACAACATACAACCGGGAAGAAGAATTTTTCAGTATATATTTTGGACGTTTAATCCTTTTGTTTGAGCTTTTCCTCACTGCAAGTCATTTGTCCAGGTAGATAGGACGTGGCTATACGGGAAATATACGCAGAACCTACTAATTACGGTGGCTCAATACTAGAATCAAAACGTACTCCCGATAGCATTCGCTATTGTGGATAAAGAAGACATGGAATCCCGGGAATTCTTCTTGAAAAACCTACGGATGTATGTGATTCATAACGATAATATTTGCATCATCTCCGATAGAGGGAAGGGTATTATTGTGATTCATAAAGAAGACATGGAAGGTCAAATGAACAAGCCTCTACGCGAGTGGTTGGGTACCATAGAGCCATGACAATGGTCTCAAATTTTTGATGAGGGGTATCGATATGGTCAAATGACGACCAACCTGGCAAAGTTGATTAACGACGTGTTCAAGAGAATACGACATCTTACAATTTCATCCATGTTCTCTGCTACGTTCTATAGGCTGGCTACCTTGATGCCAGTAATGGGATGCGACAAATCGATCAGATGAACATCAGACACGTGTTTGTCGAAGCTGTCAGGAATGCAATTGATGCAAACCATCAGAGTTCTAGGACGATGAACGTTGAAATATATTCACGACAGTTTCAACGATTTCAAGTTACTGAGAGCATTGGGCGTCGACCTGGTATCCCACCTAGGTCATACGGGGTTGGTCTCTAAAACAGACACTGCGATTGTAGGAGGTTTGATACATTTCGTTATCCCTGTGCACATGTCGTTATAGCTTGTGCTAAGGTGTCGCTCAATGTTGAACAATTCATCGACCCCGTTTACACTCTCTAGCGTACGTTACGTATTTGGCAAAACGAGTTCCCCATCCTGCCTGACTTGTTCACATGAGAGGTACCTCTGATGACTTTCGAGCTTATCCCGAACAAAGGTTTACGAAGGAATCCGAAAGGTTGTCCCCATATCACCAGAATCCGCAACGAAATGGACATTATGGAGAAAACAGACAGTGGCAAGTTGTGTGGACTGTGTAGGCTAGCTGGGTATACTCGACGTAATTGCCCTTAATGAACCTATCATATTGGTCAGTCATCCGGATCGAGTAGGGCTTAAGCTATTTGTATTAGACATTTTTCATTTGAAATTAATTAAGTTTATGAATGAATTTGAAATTAATTATGTTCAACATTTGTATTTAATTAATAATTTTTATATTTGCATTTTGGTTTTGGAATTAGGGTTAAGGGTTTCTAATTTAGGTTTTTTAGTCTTTGATTTTAAAATTATCACAACCTCGAAACTTTTCATTTATTATCTCTATTTATGGTTTTTTTAAAAATGTTTCATGTATAAGGTTTAGGGTTTCAAGTTTATGGTTTACGGTTTATGATTCCAAGTTTAAGGTTTAAGGTTTAGGTTTTAGGTTTTAATGTTATGAAATTTAAATAAATGATCAAATAGGTTAAATATATGTACATTATGGAGAAAAAAATTCATCATTATAATTCATCAATAGTCAAATTTAAACACTATTAGATACAACCCTAGTATCAATGATTAGATGGTGTGGTTTTCGGGGTATATCTTCGTGGTGGTCAGTGTCTACGTCGAGGTTGCTCGTCAAGCTCATCGTCATTATTAGGGTCCATTTTCCACTGAGGAGTAAAGTATTGCCCGGGAGGAGTAGAGTATTGCGGTGGCTTGTCAAACTCAGCTTGATATCCTTCCCTTGAGTATTGTGGTGGCTCGTCAAACTAAGGCTGATATCCTTGGCTTGAGTATTGCAGTGACTCATCAAGCTGAGGCTGATATCCTTGCCTTGATGAGCTATGGATATGTGACGATCCCGCAAAATCAGGATGATAAGAATCATCATCATCCAATGCCTCTTCCTATTGCTCTGGCTGTGGCTTTGGGGCAGGAGCTACATGATAGAGTCGATCTTATCGAGACATGTATGGGGGAATTATCGTCGATGAAGCACCAAGTAAATATGGTTTCCCAACCTCAATGAACCACTGCATGTACTGTACCGATGGCTGCAAATTCGGAGTGTACTCCATCGAAAGTACTCGCATCATCCGGTTGTTCCACACATAAACATATTGTCCATGCACACTCCCCCAGTCACAATTTGCTTTCCCCTTCTTATCCATACCATAGATAGACCCTAATTCGAATGGCGGTTGCGGGATAGGCTGTTTATAACCAAACTACCGGAATACTCGATCTCCGGCATACCACTGTACTGTTTGAAAATTAATTATCGGTGCGTTAATGCACTGTAACATCCGTGTGTTTGAACCGAATTTGGAATAGTGATAAAATAGAATAGAGAATTAGAAATGTTTAGTTGAAGTAAGGAAGGTTAGAAAAATTTAAGGATTAAATAATAAATGAGAGAAAATATGAAAGATTAAATAGCGAATTATCCGAAATGAATTTTGAGTCATCATGAGAATTAGATTGATTGAGGAGGGGCAAAAGAGTAATTTGGTGGAAGATATTTTTGGAGGCAAAGTTTTGGGTCAAAGTGTAAAGTTGGAAGGCTCAAGGACTAAGAGTGTAATTTTACCATTTTTCTTAAGTGAGATATTTTAAGTGAAAATTCTAGAGAATTTGAGAGAAGAAAAAGATGGTTAAAAAGATGAAATATCATCTTTTTCATTAAGTAGCCGTCCATATCCTTTTCTTCAATTTCCAACTTTTGCTTTTATTCCAAATAGGTCCTTCCATGATTTTTAAGTTTTTCCAAACCCAAAACCTTCCATTTTCTTTGGAATTTCTGAAAGAAAGTCATAAAAGAGAGTTAGTAGACACCTCAAACTTCTTATAGAATTAATTTTGAGGTGTTAGAGAGATAAAGGACTAAATCGAGAAAATTTGAATTCAAGGGTTAATGTAAGAAATGGTTAAATTCTCATGATATACATGTATTTTACTGTTATTTAGCATGGAAATCATTGAATTATAGCATTTAGCTTATATGTGTTTATGTGAAATTGAAGAGAAAGAGAAGAGAGGCAAGGATCAAATTGAAGACAAAGGAAAAGAATAGAACAAGGGGTAAAAGAGAAGGAAATCAGCCTTTTTGTTGTAAGTACTACAAGAGTTTTAAATTATAGTTTAATTTCTGTAATGGTATATGAATTCTTAGCATAGAAATTGTTAGATAGGTACATAATTTGAATGTTTACAATGATAAAATGAAGGGATTAATGTGTGATTTAGTAAAACAGTCTGGACAGAACAGAGGATTAACTTTGAAAATTCACTAAAAATTGTATATAAATATTTAAGGGTCCTATTATATATGAAATTAAAGCTTATTGAGTGTAGTTTCATATGGAAGAAACAGTGATGGAAATGGATCTGTATATTCTGAGATACAACTGATTTTGTGTAACAAGGTCAGGGTAGGTACGAGTTCCCCTGTTTTGACTTTGAAAAATCATAGAAAAATATATAAAAATTATTAGAGACTGAAATTTATATGGTTAATTCCTTAATGAGGCTATTTTTAATAGAAACAGACAGGAAAATCATTTTATTTTTGTACTAAAAGATAGATAATTTTTAGTGAAGAAAGGTTGAAACTGTCAGACAGCAGAGAAGAGGTAAATTGAAAGAATTTACTGTACAAATTGACTAAAGTAAAAATTCTGGAAATTTTATGGTAAAAATATGATTGAGTCTAGTTTCAGAAACTTCAAGCGGATTATAATTTTGAATTCTGTAGCTCAATATATAAATAATTTAGTGACTGTGATGCAAGTGAACAACTTTGAAATATAAATGTGATGTGTGAAATAATGAGAAATGATGAATATGAAGTGTTATGCCCATGTAGACAAGTTAGAACCATTGAGATAGTAGTGACATTCCATTAAGGAACGCTAGCGCGCTTACTGTTTCACACTTCGTGTGCTTACTATTTCGCACTTTGTGTGCCTACTGATTTGCCCTATGTGCGCCTATTGATTGCACTGTGTGTGCCTACTGGATTGCACTGTGTGTGCTTACTGTTTCCCCAGCACTTGTGTGCTTACTGTTAAGTACTTCGGTACTTTCTGTTCCGTTTATCCGATGGGTTCTATAGAAGTTTACTTTGGGCTAAATTGTGGAAAAAAAAAATGTGGACTAAAGTGAAATGAATGTCAATGTGGTAAGATACAAGCTATATACTGGTAAGGCGAAAGAGTAAATTACATGAGAAAATTTAAAAGTTTATACCTTGCTTTTGTAGTACTTACTAAGCCTTCACCGGCTTAACGCGTAGGTACAAGGAATACAAGAAGCTAGATCGGGACCTCTCATTACATCACATCACTTGGAGCTCAAATTTAGGTATATTACTTTTGATGTAAAATGACATGTATTATGGAACTTGTATGTGTACTTATTAGAAAACGAAAATGTTGTTTTGAAATGTTTTATGTGACGAAATGAAATGAGGTATTTTGGATAATAAAAAAAGTTGCATGACTCGGTTTATCTTAATGTAATACTTTTATATCGGGTTTATGCATATGAACCGGATATAGAGGTGTTACATGCACCATTGGTCTGAGTGGAGAAATGTAGAGGCGGGAATAACAGTGGCGATTTCTGGCTGTATATATGGGGTCCAGATGAATTGCACAATTAATAACATGTCAAGATATTAATCAGAGTAAAGTAATATAATTTAGTAACATGCAACCATATTAACACGAGTCAAGTAATATAATTTAACATGTTAATGAATAACATACCTTTTTCCCGGCATATTGCTTGAGCATCAAACGATACATCGGAACTGTGTACTGCCTCCTGATCCCCGGTTTTGTTTTCCATCTAAGAAAATAAAAAACAACTTGTTAGAATAATATATTAATAAAATATGTCAAATAATTGAAATTTTGGGTATATGGTAATCACCTATTAACGAGTGGAAAAACATATGTTTGATGCATAACAGATGCCAAGAATGACATCCGATAAAGTGCCCAAGATTGCAATAGCACTAGGCATCCACCCATATCCCAAGAAGAAGGGTTTGTGGCGCGACAAAGTTCTCGATATAGCATGGCAAGCACCGCAGATCCCCAACTATATTCATGAATTTTTCGCAAATCTCTTAGTAGGGGCAAGTACATCAAGTGAATCTTATTGTTATTCGCGTCCGGCATGAGTATGTCCCCTATCATTAGCAAAATATAGGCTCAAACGGCCCAAGAAACCTCCATTTCAGTTGCGTGTTCGAGCAAGTGCTCAAAATTGAAATTCAACCATGTAAATAACAACGACGTAAAGTCATTGTTATTACTAGGTGAGCGAACTAGTAACTGGATGCACATCGTTACTGACTCTTGAAACGAACTAATACCGGTGACTGTTACACCATTGATTGGTAGCCCTAGTTGGACCACAACATCCTCCAATGTCACAGTGCACTCCTCACAAGGCAGATGAAATGTGTGAGTCTCCGGGCGCCAACGCTCCACCAATGCACTGATTAAATCATATCGTAATTCAAATTTTTTGATCAATGCCGCTGATCCAAATTCGATATCCCGCAAGTACGGAAGCATACGTTCATGAGGGGGAAATTTGAGGCCCTATGCACGACCCTTCAATGAATGATACGCGAGCTCTTATTGTTAATTTACAAAAATAGTTAGTATAACCAAAATTAATTTTGTAAACAAATAATAATATCGTGAATGACATAATGAACGAATAATAATTTTTTTACTTTCATATTGGCTTGGTGTGTTTTCGCATTCACCGATTTGACTATGTGAGGACGTTCCGAGTTAATTAATGAAGCCATTCTGCAACTTGAAAAAAAATTATCAATTAGTTCAATACATAAGTTTACCAATATAATACAAAAATAATAATTAAATACCAAAATGAGTTATTTACTGAAATGATACAAAATATATATTCATATACCAAAATGGTATTCACACACCATTATTTACTAAAATGATACAAAATAAATATTTATTTTGCACCATTTTGGTAAATAATATGATGGAGATATTATTTTGGTAATTAATTATTTTTATATTATATTTTGATAATTAATTAGCTAGGTTTAATTTTTTGTGAATTATTAAAAATCTCTTATTTTTATAAAATAATAAATTTATTTTGGAGTATTTTTATCTTTTTATATTTTATATAAATTTAAAATATACATATATTCACATGAGATCCAAATTAAAATTATTAATTTTACCATTTAAATTAAAAATATTTAAAATTTTATATTAATTTTTTATAATTTTATTATATAACTAATTTTACCCGTATTATATAACTATTTTATAAATATACTCTAATATTATTTCAATTAAATTTTTTAATATCATACTTGTAATTAATTTTAATTATAGCTTAAAAATAGATTATTGTTTATTTTATTAAACACTTGTAATAGTTTTCTTTCTCATTTTATTAAACAATCTTACGACTTGTATAATGAAATTTAACATGGTAAAAAAACTTATTTATAAGTAAAGCAATTAGTTTTATTCAATTATTTAAGAATAAAAATCAAATTATTCTATAATATTCTTTTTTATATCCCATGGAAAACACATGCATATTAGACAATCATATCAACCCATTCCATCCAACTACAAAAGCTTAATTAATTTATAAATTTCACTTATTTAAATAATTCAACTTTTATTTAAACAAATATAACTAAATGCTATACTTTATTCTATTTAAATTTAAACATTATTAAATTTTAAATCAATAAATATGAACAACAATATTTCTTACTTACTATTACTAGCAATAAAATAAAATTACTAACTAACAAAATTAAATTAAAGTAAATTAATAATAATATAATAACTAAATTTACATTTCTTTCTCTCCTCTTAGTTTACTCAACTATAATAACATTAAATAACAAATCAATTAAAAATTAAATTAAAAAAAATAAAAAACTTAAAATAATCAAATTAACTAACAAATTAAAATATTTTAAAATTAAATTTAAAATTAACCAAACTTAAAAAATTAATTAAACTTACTTTTTTTCCTCTCCTCTTAATTTACTCTTTTAATCAATCTATTAAATAAATAAAATTATAATAACAAATCAATCACATTACTACTACTAACTAATAAATTAAAATATTTTAAAATTAAATTTAAAAATAAACACATTATTTTTTTCTCCTTCTCCCTTCTTCCTTCTTCTTCTTTCTTTCTTTTTTTTTCTTTTTTTTTTCTTCAAATTTCGTTGATCCCCCCTCCCCACCTATTTTATAACAAAATTTTTATTTTATTTAATTTTTATCACTTACAAAAAACATTCAACTACCCAAATTAATTTTTACTTCTTAAATATTTTACATATACGGCACAATGGGGTGCTGCCAAGTGACAAAACATCTCTAAGTGCTGTCACTTCAAAATCCTCCGTTAATGCCGCCACTTTGTGTCCCTCCATTAGGGTGTCAGGTATTTTTTTCGTATTTTTTTCGTGTACAAAAAATCATCATAATTGCCGTCACTTTAGGTTCCTTCACTAATAAAATAATATTTTTTTTATTTTTAATATATAAAAATAATAAAAAATAACAAAATTCGTGTCAGAAAAATCTCTTAATGCCGTCACTTAAAGTCCCTCCACTTAACTAAACATATCATTTTGATAAATAATAAATTGAAAGTACCATTTTGATTATTATTTATTTTTTTATAATATTTAGATAAAAAAACCCCTACTTTGAAGATAATTAAAACGTTCTTCTACAAATTTTTTCTGGACCGTCTATTTAAATTCACGATTGAATTCGTTTTATCTAAATAATATTAAAAAAATATATTTTAAGGGATTTTTATCAAAATAAAAAAATATTTCTAAAATAATATGGGTTGAGGATTATTTATCAAATTAATATGTTTTCCATAGTTAAAAGACGATGTGACATACGTCATACCAACATGTCAGTCTAAAATATCACAATAATGATAGAATTTAGAAGAAAAAAAAATAAGTGTCCCACTTATGACAGGACGTGACCCAATTGATATTCATTCCATCTTAACAAATTTAATATGTATTTTTATTAAAATAAACAATAATAACTCAAAAAATATATGTAACATATTGCTAGAAAATTTGACTTTTCACCGAAGTGGTTGTGGTTTTTGGAGTTTGGTAAGTGGTTATGTTTTTATTTATTTATTTATATATTTTTAAATAATTTCTACTTTACAATATCAATACACTAATTTTCATTTTTAAATTATTAAAAGTTTATCTTGAAAATAGAGAATTTAGTTCGATTGGGTAATGCTATTCAACCTTACTATTAAATTGTTGACTTGGAAATAAACTAAAAGCAATTTGTAAGTAAGGACAATTTAATAATTTATGTGTAATAAATTAATATAAATCAATTGAATCGAATCAGACTGATCGATTAGGTTGGGAACTAATTAATATATCGATCCAAAAAAAAGTTTTGAATCTATTAAATTGGTAATTAATATTGACAGATTGAATAAACTAAAAAATTATTAAAATTAATTTTTAAAAAAAATTTAAATTTTTAATATTTTTTAATTAAACCAATTGAATCGATCAAATCAATCTGTATGACTAATCAATGACTTAATAAGATCGACACTTGATTCAATTTAAAAAATATTAGATACATCTACATATGTTTTTCTTATTATGCAAGATTTAAACACATAATTAAAATGTTTTCTTACTCAAATTTTCTAGCAAATTTTTTGGCTTAAACTTTTTTTTTGAATATATTGATGTGATTACATGATAGTATCTGTTCATATTTTCTTAACTCTTTGACAACGCACACACACCTTGTACACACAGGCGCTCGAACCCGAGATCCTTAGAATGAACAATATCATTTTTTTCACTGGAACCATTTGTTAGATTCAAATTTTTTTCAACTTTTAAATAAGAAGATAACACATTAATTTGATAAATAATCTTTTAACCTGTATTATTTTGAAAATAATTTCTTATTTTATATTATTTTGATAAAAATATATAATTTTTAAACAAATACCCTTTTAAGATTAATTAACAAACTAATACACATTATCTTAGCCATCAATCATTCCATCATTAATTAATACCGCTAAAATCGGTTTTTTAATATTGATTTTCTAATTTCTATGGTAATGTGAAATAAGCTCCAATCAATTTTTTTTTTATAAATTGAACTTTAAAACATTATAAATTAAATATAAAATTTAAATTATATTAGTTTCCGTTTTTCATGAAATAAAAAGATTAATTAGCCAAATAGATTGGATTGTAAATTAATTGGTAAAATTATTGCTGTCGGCACTTAAGAACCCAACTTTAGTGTTCACAATCTTAGGGTGAAATCAAAATTTTTTTTTAAGAGATAAAATTTAATTATAATTTTTATGATAGTAAAAATATAATTTTATCATTTTAATAATTTATATTTTATAATTTTTAAAAATTAAATTAAATTTTTATATTTTTAAGGTGACTAAAGTGTAAATTTACATTTATTAATTTAAAATTTTAAAAAATTTAAAAAATTTAATTGAAAAGATCGAGATATCCTAATTTTGCCCCTGACACCTCTAGGTGCCGTCTTATATATAATGGGAAAATATTATAAATGGTTCTCATATTTATCAAACTTTCATAATAACTAATTTTAGTTGGTTTTAATTATTATTTTTTCCCTAGTTTCAATACAATATTGATAAGTTCAAGCCAAGATTTTAGCGGGAATTACAAGTAAATCTGACATTAATTTTATTAATTTCTTCTTTTAATACTTGAAATATAAATAAAATTATGAGAGACCATTTTTTATATTACTCTTTTCTTTTAGTTGAGAGTAAGAAGAACTTGTTTCTATGCTTTGGACTAAAAGTGAAATAATATCACAAATCAAATATTCAAGATAAATTATTTAAAAAATAAATTAATAAAAGCCATATTTACTTGTAGTTCTCACCTAATTCTTGGCTTAAAACCTATTAATATTGTATTGAAACTGGAAAAAAATTGAAACTAACTAAAATTAATTATTATGAAAGTTTGATAAGATATGGGACTATTTGTTATATTTGTCCATTTTTTATTTGAGCTAAAACTATATACACATAGAAGGTGCAGACTTTGAAGTTGGGTACTCCAACTGCTAACTTGGACTATTTCACTAATTAATCTACAACCTTATCTATTATGTTATTGATCTTTTCATTATATATATATATTATGGTGTTTGTCATTATTGACTCGCTATCAGGTTACTCTATTGGGATCGACCCGTAACTTACATAGTTCGCAAATGGGAATTTGCATGTGATGAGTTCGCATCCTCTTATAAACTCGCACGATGTGAGTTCACACTACCATACAGGCGAACTTCCACCTAGAGAAAATGTGTTAATCCTAAAGGATGGGGACTTACTTAAAACATCACATCTAGAAATAGGGGTCGTATTATATAAATAGAAATTTAATCCCCTTTGAAGGACAAACAAACAAAAAAACTCAACAATTTGACGTAGTGAGCATGGATAGGCTTCAGATCGTTAGAAAATCAGAAAACCAAGATGACTCACCCTAATGAGAATTTCCCCAATAGCTTCCAACCAGATCGAGTAGAAGGTTTTGACGTGGGCAATCAACCCCGTGAAATGGACTTTTTTTACTGGTTGGTTTGCTAACCAATTGAAAAATTTGGGCTACTCAAGTTAAGCAGGTGCCTCTAATTCTTTCGATCTCAATGCTTGTGGTCAAGGACCATCTTTTCCCTCTGATTATGGGGTATCCCCGCAACAACTATTTGGTTTAAAAGAACAACTAAGGTTGATAAAGGAACAAATGACTCATAAAAGTATCAGGAACAACTCAAATCAACATTAGCTGCTCGGAAAGGACCTGAGGGAAGAGACATCTCGAACATGGAATGGATGATAAGATGGATGCAAGAGATGGGCTCGATCGGACAAGAGTTTGCACATATCGAACTTTACACATTTTTTATGTGTTTGGTCAGATAAGTCGTGTGTTGCACACATAGAAGTATTGATGATTGTATATGGCGCTTGTGACCTTAGTGTGTTTGGATGGAAATTTGAGTATCAAAACTTTATCTCCATGTTTTGTTAATTAGGGAAAAAGTAAAAGCGTATCAAGGGTAAAACAAGTAAAGCCCTTGCTTTAGGCCCTCGAAAAATATAAACCTCTTATATAGATAAATAGATAGATAGGTAGATATAAGAGTCATAACTAGCATAACTAGCTATTAAATAGAAGTTTAAACGTTTTTATTGAAAGTTGAACCCAACTTATGTACATTTATTTATATATTCCAAATCATCAAAAGAAAAAAAAACATTTATTACTTTGCACTAAATAGACATATCAAGTTATTACTTTACAATTTTTCATATTTACCTATTAGAATTTTTAGAATCTTTTAGTGGAAAACGTATTATCCGTAGAAATAAATGATTTGATGAGAATGTTGATAATGAAACAATAAAAGCTCATCAAGAATCTTTAAGAATCAACTAGTTTTTTATGCATAGTAGATCAAGCAATTTTTTCTCTCCAAAATAGTTTCGAACAACTTAAAAGATATGAAGATACTTTTGGTTTTTTATTCAATGTAAAAAAAATTAAAGTTACTAGATGATGAAAGTTTGAAAGCATATTGTCTTGATCTTGAAAATTCTTTAGAACATGGAAGTTACATAGATATTGATGTATTAAGTTTAGTCTTAGATTGAAAGTTTTGAAAGAAATTATCGAATTGGAAAATGTCACTCCAATTGACATTATTTGGTTAATGGAATTTGATATATGAAAGTATTAATTGAGAATTATGTGAGATGTGATATATAATGAGACTAAGGATGTTAAATGACATTTGCTAGCAAAATGTAGTGTTTTAGTTCTATTGTGTATGCATGATGAAATATTGCATTAAGTGACTATTTATCGTGTTAAATGTCACTAAGTTTTGTTGTATATTGACATATATAGAGTATGCTTTTGACTTATGCATAAAGTTTTTTAAACATTAGTTGTGTAATATTGAGCTTTGAGGAAATTTTGGCGTGCAACTTATTGTTTTGTGCACAGATTATAGGTAACTCAATGGTGGATTTTGTGTTCAAGCAACAACGACATTTGAAGTCTTAGAACTTGCTGTTATAAACCTTTTATGATTTCTAGTAGACATTGACATGTACTTAGGCCTTTTCATATCTT
Source organism: Kokia cookei (assembly GCA_039519145.1). Lineage (NCBI taxonomy): Eukaryota > Viridiplantae > Streptophyta > Magnoliopsida > Malvales > Malvaceae > Kokia > Kokia cookei. The sequence continues at coordinate 27,949,746 of CM076902.1, forward strand.
TTAGGGGTTTTGTATTGGTGTTATTATTGTTGAATATTTTGCGGATCTTTGATATGCTTATCTTGATTATTTTTTTAGAAGATTTGATGTTATGCATATTGTTCAAGTTACTTTTAATTACTCAAGTGCTCTAATATTTATAAATTATGTTTTAAAGCATAAACTTATGTGTTTTGTACTTGTTTTAGCATGTTAGATTTGTTGGTAATATGTTAGTGTTAAAACTGATCGTCGATAATGACAATGTAGAAATATCGAAAAAAAAGAAATAGAACACATGGATTTTACGTGGAAAACCTTTCGAAAAAAACCACGGGTAGAGAAGAAGAAAATTCACTAATGTCGAATTCGAATGATATAAGAGGAGTTTCGATTACGTCTATTTATAGGTTGAAAAATCTTATTCTAATCAATGTTAGTGTATTTTATTTCTTTAACAGGAATTTGAATCACACAACTCTAACAATCTCCACCTAGATATAAATTCTTAACGAACTAGTTCTTCATCACGAACTCTCAATGAACAAGTTCTCCACATCTTCCATGAGACCCCTTAAGGGTTAATCTTCAACAATGAACACTAACCAAGTCCAGGTAATGCTCAAACTTGATTATAGTAAATGGCTTAGTCATCATATCTGTAGGATTATCATAAGTATTAACTTTGCTCACAACAATATCACCACGAGCAATAATATCATGCACAAAATGATACCAAACATCAATGTGCTTTTTCTCTCATGAAACATTTGATCTTTCGTAAGGAAGATGACATTCTAATTGTCACAAAATATTGTACTAATCTTAAAGTCTTTATTTAGTTCACCAAAGAGTCCTTTTAACTAAATAAATTCTTTACAAGCCTCAATAATCGCCATGTACTCAGTTTTAGTGGTGGACAAAGCGAATGTAGTTTGCAAAGTGGCTTTCCAATTGATTGCGCAACCTCCATGTAATACCCAAAACACGTAACCGTCGCCAGTTAAGGATCTTAATGTTTTTCAAACCTTACCACTATTTAAATTTCCACATCTCAATAATTACAGTATCGTATAAATATTCAAGTAATAAATTTCAAATTTTAGTCTGAGGGGCTTCTACCGGTACCTATTAGACAAGTATCAGTAGAAGTCAAGTCAGAAAGCTTTGGAAAATAACTGTAATTTCTTACCGATAGAAGTGAAGGTTCTACCGATACAAATATGGGTAATAACTATACAACCTGCACTTCTATTGATACAATGAGTGCTAAAGAGCTACATAGATTTACCCTGCAACTTTTAACGATACTAGTGATCTAACTACCGGTACTAATATAAACTACTAATACTTTAAAAGACTTGTGCCGATACAATGCAAGTCAGTAACCAAAGTTCAAAATGCTTTGTAATTCTACCTATACATGCAAGAGTTCTACCGAAACAAGTGTGCAGGCTTCAAATATACACATAAATTTCTAAGTTCTCAAAATAGTCTACGTCTTTTGCAAATTTCTTAAGATCATACTTACATAGTCATTCACATGTTTATACTTGAATCATCACATAATAACCAAAAATACGTTTAAGAACACTCACCAAAGAGGTTACCATTTCTGTTTGACTAACAACTCATTAACTATGCAAACCAAAATATCTCAAGTAATACAACCCTAATACATGTCATATAAGCCAAGTGATATGAAAAACTACTGAACGAGCTCTTGGGATAGTGTGATTCTCTTGAGGATCCGATCTTCAATAGCAAAACAAATCTACAAAACAATAAACAGATACACAGGTAAGCTTACAAAGCTTAGTAAGTTCGCAAGAATGATTACCTTACTAAATAACATATTCAGTTATAAAATGAGTAATAAGAATATCTTCGTTGTCTCATATCCTTAGAACCAGGTAGGTCTCCTCAAGTCGTTCTAAAAGTTTAGCTCATACAATCCCAAACAAAATTTAGATCTTACGAACCTAGATAAAGTTTAGCTCTTTCGAGCCCAGATAGAGTTTAGCTCATGTGAGTTTAGATAGAATTTAGCTCATGCGAGCCCAAACAGAATATGATCTTATCGGGCCAGATTTCAGATTATTGCTCCATCAAGCCAGAGTCCAGAATATTCTTCAAATATTCCATCTCTTTCCATGCTAAAGAATACAATCAAGATAAACATAATTAAAAATATCAAATTGAAAACTTAATTAAACGAACTTACCAGACTAGTTTGTAGTTATGAATTAACTTCAAGGATTATTTTGTAATTTTTTCTTTTTCACAATCTATAGTAAGGTCTCGATCTATCACAATAAATCATTCAATTATCTCATTAAATCATCAAATTTAAATCATTTGATGCATTTAAGTTCTTTTTGGAAATTTACAAAATTACCCTTAATATTTTACTTTTATTCAATTTAGTCCCTAAGCCCAAAACATGCAAAAAGACCATTTTCTTCCACACTCAAACCCAGCCGAATATTCAAGGCTTTCTCATAGATCCCTACTTGTAATAATTTCACAAGTAGTCCTTAAACCCTAACACCTCAAAAATCACTTTACAAGATCATCAAATCCAACCACCAAGCTCATAAATCTTCCATAAACTTTCAAGAAGCAATTAATTCATCAATGGAAAATTTTATAACATTTGATAGATTCACAAATTACTCCTTGGGTCAACTAGATTAAGCTAATACGAACTAAAAAACATAAAAATTACTAAAAACGAACGAAGTTTACTTACTAATTTAGCAAACCCTAATGACCGAAGCTCCTCTCTTCTCCAATGGCTTATTCCATACATAAAATAAAGAAAATAGGTTGAAGATGACATTATTTTCTTACCTATTTTACTTAAATTACTTTTATAAACTATTTACCATTATGCCCTTATTATTACCATTCAAAAATCAACATTTAAATGCCCTTAACCGTCCACTCACCCTTATAAAGGGCTAACTACAACTCAAATACTTTTCCTTATCCATCAATTAACATCTAATTTTTAACTAATAAAATTAAACTTTTTTTACGATTTAATCCTTTTCACTTAATTAACTATCAGAATGATAAAATTTCTTAACCAAAATTTAATATGACACTAATGACATCATAAATATTTAAATAATATTAATATCTACAACCTGACTAATCAGAGTTGTGGTCCCAAAATCACTATTTCTGCCACCATAAAAAATGGGCTGTTACACTCCAATTGTAAAGACATACCTGTGTGAGATCTTCTTTTATCAAGGTGTCCAACAAAATCAAAAACAACATACCCAATGACTCCATCTCTAGTTTTTCCAAACTGTAAGCAAACATCAGTAGTACCTTGTAAATACCTCAAATTCCACTGGATTGCTTTCCAGTATTCTTTATCGGGATTCGCCATGTATCTACTAACAAAACTAACTGCATTGACTGCATATGGTAAATTTGGACGTGAGCAAACAATATCATACATGAGAGATCCAACTATACTAGAATATGGAACACGTGACATGTAGTCAATCTCATCATCTGATTGTGGAGACAAAGTCGACGAAAGTCTGAAGTGGGCTACTAATGGAGCACTAACAGACTTGGCACTCTGCATATTGAATCTATCAAGAACTTTCTCAGTGTACCTTTTCTGACTTAGGTATAATTTACATGCTATTCTATCTTTGTGAATCTCCATCCCAAGTATCTTCTTTGCTGTTCCCATATCTTTCATATCAAATTCTTCACTAAGTTGGGTTTTGACCTTTCTTATTTCTCCTTTATCTTTGGCTGCTATCAACATGTTATCAACATAAAGGAGTAGATATGCGAATGAACCATCACTATTTTCCTTAAAATAAACAGAACTATCAAAACTGCTTCTTTTGAAATCATTGGTAGTCATAAATGAATCAAACCTCTTGTATCATTGCCTTGGTAAACATAGTCCTCCTTTTCCGGGGTTATAAAACCCTCTAGTTGTTGCATGTAAATATCTTCCTCAAGTTCTCCATGCAAAAGCGATGTTTTTACATCTAACCAATTAAGCTCCAAATCATACATGACCACGATACCAAGTAAGACTCGAACCGAACTATGTTTCACAACGAGAGAAAACACGTATTGGAAGTCTACAATTGGAATCTGACTGCAACCTTTTGTAACAAGCCTTGCTTTATATCTGGGTTCTTCAACTCCTGGAGTCCTTTCTTTCCTCCTGAACACCCATTTACAACGAACAACTTTTTACCCTTTGGAAGCTTCACTAGGTCCCATGTTTTATTCTTATGGAGCAATTCCATCTTTTCTTGCATGACAAACATCCATTTTTCTAAGTCTTCACAGCTAACTGCTTCGGAATAAGTAGATGACTCTTGATTTGCATCTATATCTTTAGCCATGTTTAAGGCATAAGCCACTAGATCAACCTTGGCATACCTTTTTAGAGGTTTAATTTCTCTTCTAGGTCTGTTTTTGGTAATAAAATATTGTGGTGAAGAAGCAACTCTATTTTGAATTTTTGTAATAACTTGAGGAGTTTACTTTGTTGTAGATCCTGGATCAATTTTAAGCTCCACCTACTTCTGCTAGTCTTTATTGGAAGAGTTTTTAAGAGATAAGTTAGGTAACATAGCAGTTTCATAAAACATAACATCACTGCTAATCACAACTTTTTTATTTTCAGGACACCATAACTTATACCCTTTAACACTAGCCTTATAACCAAGAAAAACATATTTAATGGATCTAGGTTCCAATTTCCCATTATTAACATGAACATATGCATGACACTAAAAAATTTTCAAATTAGAATAATCAGTAGAATTACCAGACCATACCTCTTGTGGAGTCTTTTTCTTAATGGCTACGGATGGAGACATGTTAATAAAAAAATGCAGTAGAGACCGCTTCAGCCCAAAATGACTTCGATAAACAAGCATTCGACAACATACATTGAAAGTTTTCCATGATTGTTCTATTCATTCATTCTGCAATATCGTTTTGTTGTGGAGTATGACGAGCTGTTAAGTATCTCAAGATCCTTTCTAATTTGCACATTTCATTAAACTCATTAAAATAGAATTCCAAGCCATTTTCTGTGCGGAGGTATTTTATTTGTTTTTTTTGTATACTTCTCGATTATAGTTTTCCAAGCTTTAAATGCAGAAAACACATCACTTTTCTACTTCAAGAAGACTGCCTAAACTTTTCTGAAAAAATCATCAATGATCGTCAGCATATAATTAGTGCCACCCCTCGAAGGCACTCTAGATGATACCCAAAGATCAGAATGGATATAATCCAGTGTTCTCTTCGTGTTATGGATTCCTTTGGTGATTCGAACTCTCTTTTGATTCCCAAAAACACGGTGCTCACAAAACTTCAGTTTACTAATACCTTGTCCATCAAGAAATCCTCTTTTGCTCAATTCTATCATGTCATTTTCACTCATATGCCCTAAACATACAAGCCAACGTCTAGTAACATCATCATTTGATAAGGAAAAGGAGGTGCTGTATCACTAATAACAATTGAACCTTGAAAAAATATAACTTGTCAATCTTTCTCTACCCTTTCATCACAACGAGGAAAGCTTTGATAATATTTAGAACCCCACTTTTAGTTGTGTACTTGTACCCCTTTGAATCAAGAGTACTCAATGAAATCAAATTCCTCTTCAATTCTGGTACATGTCAAACACCACTAAGTGCTCTAACGACTCCATCGAACATCTTAATTTTGATCATGCCAACACCTGTGATTTTACATGAAGCATTATTTCCCATCAATACAACACCTTCAGACACAATTTCATAAGTTGTAAACCAATCTCGATTGCAACTCATATGAAGGTACAACAAGAATAGAGAATCCACTCATCTCTCACTTTAGAATTGTCAACAGAAGCAACTAGGAGTTCTCTATCGTTGTAGTCTTCTACTACATCAACTTCACCAGATTGTTCTGGTTGTTTTCCCTTTTGATTCTTTGCCTCCCTTTTGATCTTATTTTACAACTTATAGTAGTCTTTCTTAATGTGCCCTTTCTTCTTCCAAAAGTTACAAGTTTTATCTCTATTTGATGATTTCGATCTACCTTTAGATTTAATGTGGGGATTTCATTCCTGTGTCCTCCTACGATTATCATCAGCATTTCGTTCTTGTCTCCCATAAACAATGAGACCCTCTCTTTAAGAGTCAGATCTAGCCACAATATGCTTCACCTTGTCGTACGAGGCTAAGGAAGCATAGACTTCATCAAATGTGAGAGATTTGCAACTATACAAAATGGTATCTTTAAAGGTTGAATAAGATGAGGGCAACGAATAAAGTAGAATTAATCAAAAATCTTCTTTATCATACTAAACCTCCATGACCTCTAAATCCGAGACAATTTCTTTAAACACATTCAAGTGTTCGTGCACAAATGCATCTTCGTCCAAATGATGAGAATAAAGACAATGTTTCATATGCAATTTGTCGGTCAGAGTTTTCGACATGCATAACTGCTACAGTTTTGCCCATAATGAAGCAGTAGTGTTCTCCTTTAACATATCATGTAGAATTTCATTCGACAAATGTAGATGTAATTGCGTTAAAGCCTTTCGATATTTACACTTCTTCTCTTCATTTGTCAATATTGAAGGCTTCTTATCTAACCCTAGCAGGGCATCCTTCAAATCCATTTGCGCAAGAACTGCCTACATCTTTACCTACCACAACGCGAATCTGGTGTTGCAATCCAACAACGAAATATCAAACTTTATTGTTACAATTACCGTGATCGAGACAACCAACCCGAAAAGCATAAAATTATGTGTTTTGTACTTGTTTTAGCATGTTAGACTTGTTGGTAATATGTTAGTGTTAAAACTAAACGTTGATAATGGTAATGTAAAAATATTGCAAAAAAAAAAAGAGAAATAAAACACACATATTTTACGTGGAAACCCTTTAAGAAAAAACCACAGGTAACAGAGAAGAAAATTCACTAATGTCGAATTCGAATGATACAAGAGGAGTTTCAACTACGTCTATTTATTGGTTGAAAAACCTTATTCTAATCAATTTTTAATAGAAGCAATGTAGTAAGGTTGAAACACCTTATTTAGCCCTCAACCTTCGCCCCACATATCCCCATATCTTGCCACTGTAATTTATTTCTTTAACAGGAATTTGGATTATACAACTCTAATAGTTACTTTAGTGTTGAACATGTTTTGCATTATTAGAGCATGATTGCATGACTTAGAATGTCATTTTTATGTGTTTCTGGGTTCAAGTCTCGAGACAGTTTGAGCATGCCTCGAGATAGGACGAGCATTTTTGCATGAATGTGCATTTCTAAGTGTATGTTTCAAGATGTGGCATGCTTAATTATATCGAGACATAGAGGATTAAGTCTCGAGACATGGCTTCTGTGTCTCAAATTTGATTTCAGAGGTTACAAATATCAAGATATAAACCTTGTGTCTTGAGACATCTTGCCTTGTCTTGATACTTTGGCCAAACTATTGAGACCTAGCTCCTCGTTTGATCAATTTGACCTCGAAACTTCGTATTTGTCCCATTTGAACTCATTTTTCACCTATATTGATATGTAATTATTTGGATCATTGGATAATATGTTTTTAACTCAAATTTATGATCTTTTGTTGTAAGTTTTGTTAGAATTTCAATACTAAGTAAGAAATAATTGCAGAGAAGAAACAAAAATATTAGCAATAATTTACATATTTCACTCACTAATTTTGAATAATGAAATAGGGGTATTTATAACAAGAAAAACTACTAAATATGGAAAGTAATAACTAATGTTTTATGCTAATAAATGTCAAATATACTATGCTAATAAATACTAAATCTTAAAAAAAATCTAGAAAATAATTTGCACGCAAATTCTTTAAATTTAGTTACTTCGCAACTTTAAGGTTTAGCTCTAGATAGCTCGCATCTTTTCCCGCGATCCTAGTTCTTATCTTTCTCACGGCCCTAGTTTGCCAAAGTAATAAGTTCACCACTTTGCGGTAGCTCACCAATCTTAAAAGATTCGCTAATCTTTGCATGCTACATGAACGGTCATCTCACCACTTTGTGGTAGCTCGCCAATCTTAAAGGGTTGTCAATCTTAATTGTTTGAATTGCTTTGGCAATGGATGCGACACTCTATATTTGGTTGTCTTTCAGATCAAGCGTAAGGTGTTACATTATTATCATCAAGAGGATCTGTATCATCTCTTTGACATCCTATTTTAACTACTAGAGTTGTGATAGTTCAATAGTAACTAATTGATCCTATACCATTATTCGGAAGAATTATTATACAACAGTCTCCAACATAAACACATTTGGTTTTGGTTTGATCTTTTTCACCATTCCATTATGTTCTAGGTGACAATTCAAGACAGATTACCGACCAAAATCAACTAGCTAGTTGGAGCATGAAAACAAGAGAAGTAAACCTGGGATCACCTGTTTTTCACATATAAGGACTCCAAACAACTTCGGCAAGAAATCCTAGAACATTATTAGCAGGAGGACTGTTAGCTGGAGGGAAGAGTTGCATGGGGCACTTTCCAACAGAAAAGGAAGAGCATTGATCACTCTCACCTTGCGCATTACTTTGAATCCATTCTTCTACTTGCTTTGGAGGGAAAGGAACACTACACTATTCAATCACACAGTTGAAAGTGAATAGGCTTTTGGAGAGGATCAAGGAAACGGTAGCTTTGAGATTGCATGATCTTACCAGAGTTAAATGGTAAAGTTCCATTTTTAATCTCTTTTAAAAGTTAACAATTTAATTTAAACAACTTTTAACTTTAATTTCTAACAACTGCTAATACAAAATTCGTAGCTCCCAAATAAAAATTACAACCAGCTTTCATGTGGTGAAGATTTGAGCAGCACTCGGTCAAAACAGCGAGATAGCAACTATAGTTGTCAGCTGTTAGTGTAGCAGTTGAAGTCGTTAAGCAAGTTAGCAGTTAGCTCTAGCAGAATTATTTGGTTAATATCAGTTGTAACTGAGCTGCAGACTTTGCTTATAAATAGGCTGCACTGACGTGTGTAAAGTTGAGTTGAATACAATCAAGATTCAACCCATAAATGCTTCGTTTTTCTGTAGTTTAACAGCAACAACTAAAATGGGTGGCTTTTATTTTGATATGTAAACCATTAATATAATGTGAAACAATAAAAGCCTCCTTGCCAAGTTGCAACCCAACTTGCATCCTCTTTCCTTCCCTAAAACACAGACAAATATAAGCAACTTGCATCGTTGGCTACACCAAGTTGGAGTTTATAAAAGTCAAGTTGCAATTTGCTAATTCCGGAGCTGTTGATTATTTCTCTTCCAAAAGCAATCATAATCATGATTTCACGCTTTGATTAAAGCTGATGTTCAGTTTTCATCAAATTCAACAAGAGATAACGTATTCGTTACTTTTTTTTTTTTTTTGAATATCACCTCAACTGTATCTATTTTTATTGTTAAAAGAATTCAAAATATCTCTGAATAAAAAAATGATTCGAATTGACATGAATCCGTAATTTAGAATGATCGATAATTCAAACCAAAAAATCCAACTAATAAAATAGAATAACTTAACCTAACATGATTTAAAATGACTTAAACCCCAAACATTTGAAACTTGAAATAAATCGAAATCAAAACCATCCCATCGAAAAATAATTTGAAATGATTAAAATAATTGAAATTTGAGATTTTTTTCCTTCATGCACCCTCCATCTTGTAAGAGTGCATGATGAATTAAAAACTTTAAAGAACCGTATAAATAAATATTATCTTTTCATAGTATAAATTATATATTATAACGAATGACAATATATTAGTCTCTCACATGCTTATCATAAATCGCCTTTCGGATCATCATTAGTAATTTATTCTATTGAAGTGTAATTAAGTACTATAATCTCCAAAGAGTATAGGAAAATGTAAAGGAATAATTTAGTAGTACTATAGTACGATGTAAAAATTAGAGCACAATTAAGAGGAATATTATATTAATTAAATGGTTAAACAACTGTTGAAGTTGTGATAATGGAAGAAAGCACACTGTTTATAAAAATAAACTTGTCTGCCTTCAAACTGCACTCAATGCCTGATTTGTATTTCTATACGTTACCTTCTCAATACGTAGTAGAAGCACAAACAGGGATAAGAATGTAACCTAGCTTCTCCATTGAAACACATCTAAAATAGAAGAGCAAACACATTCATAATTACAAAGAGAGAAATGAAGGGAAAAGCTGACTGTCCTCATCAAAGCAATAATCTACACAAAAAAGAAAATGGGAAAGAAATGAACCAGATAGATACTTCATATCGCAAAAAAGAGACTTAGAAATTTCTTCTTATAAATTATGGGGATGATGATGATGATGATTCTGCTCTAGCCATATTTTCTGCGATTCGAGCCAAAGATTGAAGGTTGCAACGTACAATGATATCCACAAAAATGCACGTATCTTCTCTACTGTTACCGACTGGTATATCTACGACGAATGATTCAACGACAAGTGTCCCGTTACCCTTGGGGGAATGGTGTAGGGTTGTGACAGACCTGTAATTGGTCAACCGATGATCACCTCCAACCACGCTAAAGCTAAGCACATGACGTTCATCGTCAAGGATCTCAAGCTTCTCCACGCTGGAAGCCGCTGGGAGGCCGGACACTACGTGTACCTCACGGAGGGTGCCCACGTTTCCATCGCCGACAATGATGTGGCAGCTCTTGAGGAATTGCTTGTAAGCTTGAGGGCTATCAAAACGACGAACCACTGACCAAACGGTTTCGATAGGGGCTTCGATGGCTTGAACAACGGCTGAACCACACTGGTTAGGTCCCAGGGTGTGGACATGGTACGTCGCCACCGTGTCAGGCAACGAGATCCCGCAAGGAAGAGGGAAAAACCTCGTTATCGCGGTACTGGTTGTGATGGGTTGATTTTGTTTCTGGTCGCAGGTGCCAATAGTGGAGGCGAGCGGTGGATGGAGCATCAGTGAGGAAGGCATGGCGGCTAAGTAGATGAATGTGAGTTTGGGTTAGAGGTCATGTTAAACAAAAACGCGTAGGGCAGAGGTAGAGGTTGAATATATAGGAGAGGGTTCCAAATCATATATACATATATAAACAGATCCACTTGGAATGGTTTGAAGGATTAATTTGTTAGGGCAGAGCTTGGAGTATTTACAAGAAGAAAAGGAAGAGACCATTACAGCAAGTGGATCACCAAGTTGCAGCATCTTTTGGACTTTGTTTAATTAGGTATATATACACATATCTAAACCAATAATATTATTCATAGTACAAGTTTTTTTTCCCCTTTAGAAGTAAAAATAAATCAAAAGTTGTTACTTCTGTATTATTACCCATAAATAGCTTTAATCATCTACACCTCTCAAAAGGCAAAAAGCTAAAGAAAAAGCCAAGTTTCTTCCATTTTATTTACTCCTGCAACATTTGAAATGAATAGGATTCCATCGGCCTTGGGCCGAGGAACTCCTTATTCTTGTCCCCTTCCTCCATTTATTTATTTTTTATTCTATTCAAACATATTTCCGGCAACTTTGTCCTGGCCTAGTTTGAAATGTTTAACCTATCCTTGCTTTGTGCTACACTTTAAGGCAAAAACATAGGTTTTCCAAATATCCGTAAAATTACTCCTCTACATTAGCACATAGTGTTCTAAAACTATCCGTCCACATTACCAAGTGTTTTTTGATAAGGTGGAAAGATGATTGACATTAACCAAGAATTTGATTTGAGAGAATAACAATTATCAAAATGTCAAAAATTCTAAAAGTTCCTATATGTATATAACTGAGCTAAGTTAATGCTGGGGATCGACCCGATTAAGCAACGAATAAGTTAAAAATAGTGGAAGAAATTGAGAAATTGAACACACAAATTTAACGCGGAAAAACCCTTCCTAAGAGGATAAAAAACCACGGGCAAAGATAATTTTACTATAATGGCAAAGAACGAAGAGAACAAAAGATGGAGATAAAAACTAAACCTCAAAAACCCAAAAATAAAGAACCCTCAAAACGTAAACACTAAATTCTCCAAAAGTGTTAGGAGTTCTAAACTATGATGGGTAAGTCTAAATGAGTGTTTTTTTTAAGGTTGTAAAAGATCCTATGTATAGGCTAAATTCTTAAGTCAAATAATAATAAAATAATCTAGACTAATAAGAATTTGACTCAAACAACTAAACAGAGTTTAATTGAAACAAATAAACAGAGTTTAACTGAAAGATTATTTCTCAAATTTGACTTGAATTAGGAGTCATAATTCAACAAATCTCCACCTTGACTCATATGTCCACAATGCCATCTTTGCCAAAGCCCATCACGGGCCTATCTTGAACTATGCAGGGAATTAACTGAGTCGAATCTGTGCTTAGGAGCTAGAAGTCTTCTAGCCTTCGACTTGTGCACTGTCGAATCAAAACTAACCCGGGTTTGATTTTCACGAACACAGTGCCCTAACTTTTCAAAACCTGCATCCAAAAGAACGAGGGACGTTTGATTTCACCGGTCACTGTAAAACTTTCCAGAATATAAAGACTGTCGATCTTTTTACCTTTTAACAAAACGAGAGCCCCATGAGATACCTTAATTCCGCTCGACTTAATGTTGATTCTGCAACCTTTTGAGTCTAAAATAATTAAGGAGATATTCTTTCGTAAATCAAGTACATACCTGACATCTAATAGTGTCCTAATCGTACCATCGTGCATCCTAATTTTAACAGTACCAATACTGATTACCTTATTGAATGAATCGTTTCCCATGTGCACAACTCTACCTTCAATTGAACTGTATGTGGAGAACCATTTTCTGTTGGGACACATGTGGAAAGAACATCCTGAATCTAGGATCCACTCCGACGTAACCTCGGAGCTTTCGCTCGTTGACACTAACAAGAAATCATCACCACTTTCATCGGCCAAATTAGCACCAGCTAAATCTTCCTTGTTACTCTTAGCAGCCCTCTTATTTCGCAGTTTGTAACAATCTGCTTTGATGTGACCTAATTTCTTACAATAGCGATACATTTTGTCTCGCTTCTTTGATGCTACCAAAACAGAAGCTTGCTTATCTACCTTGCTATTTGAACCAACCTCATTGTTGAGTTTGTCTTTGCTCAACAAATGACCCTTCACATCCTCAAACGAGAGTTTATCTCCACCATAAATCAAGGTCTCCCTAAAAGACTTGTATGAAGGGGGTAAAGAGCACAACAATAGCATAGCCTGATCCTCATCGTCAATCTGAACCTCAACATTATTTAAATAATTCAAAAGACTAATTAATTGACTGATGAGATCTCTAAGAAGCTCACCTGCATTCATGCGAAACGTAAATAGACGTTGTTTCAGCATTAAATGGTTAGCTAGAGACTTAGTCACATAAAGAGTTTCTAGCCTTTTCCACAAGGCGGATGAGGTCTTCTCCATCAATATCTCCTGTAATACCCTATTCACGAGGCACAACTGGATTGTAGACTAGGCCTTTTCATCAAGCTCTTCCCATTCTGACTGATCTAGATTATCGAACTTTTTCCTGGTAATGACCTTTTTCAAACCTGTCTGAACTAAAATTACCATCATCCGAACTTGCCACAAATTAAAATTTATGTCACCATCAAACTTCTCAATATCGAACCTTGTTGCTGCCATCTCTGAACGGACTGATCTGCAAAAATCGAACTAGCTCTGATACCACTAGTTGGGGATCGACCCGATTAAGCAACGAACAAGTTAAAAATAACGAAAGAAATTGAGAAATTGAACACACAAATTTAACGTGAAAAACCCCCTCCGAAGAGGATAAAAAACCACGGACAAAGATAATTTTACTATAATAGCAAAGAACGAAGAATACAAAAGATGGAGATAAAAACTAAACCCCCAAAACCCGAAAATAAAAAACCCTCAAAACGTAAACATTAAATTCTCCAAAAGTGTTAGGAGTTCTAAACTATGATGGGTAAGTTTAAATGGGTGTTTTTTCTAAGGTTGTAAAAGATCCTATTTATAGGCTAAATTCTTAAGTCAAATAATAATAAAATAATCTAGACTAATAAGAATTTGACTCAAATAACAAAACAAAGTTTAATTGAAACAAATAAACAGAGTTTAACTGAAAGATTATTTCTCAAATTTGACTTGAAATAGGAGTCATAATTAAACAGTTAATATCACTTATCAGTTGATGTATATATGGGTATGTTGAAAATTATTAAATTAAATTCATCAAAGATGTCATTTTTCAAGTTTGAAAGATCAATCGATTTGCAATGCATTTTTCGATGAGATTGGTTTAGTTGTCTTCATACAGATCGTAAAACTGTTTCTTAATTTCGCAATGATCTTTTAAACGTATTATTTTGAATTCGAAAGTTTATGTTTTGACCATTTTAATGAAGACTGTATAGATAAAAAAAAAAAAATTTGAACATGATTAATTTAGGAATTACGAATTTTAAAGTTTTGGATTAGTTTTGGGCAAATTTTAAAGTTTAATTTATGCTATTTTATGAGTCCAATTATATATTATAATTATCATGTGCAAAATCTGATTTCATTAATGGTACAATCGTAATTTAATTTATAATAAGTAAGTGTACTTTAGCTTGAAGAATAAAACTATGATTAAGTCTAATTGCTTGACAGAGGAAGGGATTGTTTTCTTGTTTCCCAAGTAGCTTAGGTTTCTCTCTCTCCTTATACATGTAACATTGTGCTTTGTAATAGACAATAATGTAAGATTGATTTTTTATTAATAAAGCACTCTAAGAGATAAGAATAATTTATTGTTTTTTTTATAAACTTTTGCTTCAATTCTTTAAGGATTGTTGAGGAAGTTCATCATAATATCAAAATGCCTAATTCTAGTTGATTAAGAGGGTTAATAAAAAAATCAATATAATTCTTTATTGGTGCAAGTTCATTAAAAAAGGCTAGGCTCCATATCTAACTATCTTTGTTGCCTACCATCCATCATATTCTACTTTCAATTTCATCATTCCATCTTTGCTTATTTTCTTACTTCTTTAATTCTAAAAATTATTGTTTTATTCTCCATCTTTTTAATCTAACTTTTTTAGTTCCTAGAAGGTATAGAAACCTTGATTTGCCGCAAGCTCCTTGGTGCTCAAGAAGGCTCTTTTTGCTTACCGAGTTCTTAAGGATTTTTCTATCTTCTTGTCTTCTATTCTATTTGATTTTCATTTTTCCATGGTTTTTCTAATCTTAAGGGGAATTATGTATACGAATACGACTGTCTGATATGCTTCTTATTCTGAATTCTGGGTATGAGGCTGACATAAGGATGGGTGGTTTCTGTCATGTTAGTTGGCAGATAGTAACCACCCATATGTTACATAAGATTGGCGTAGTGAGTCTGTCTGTGTTAGATGAACACCAGTGGGTATATTATGATCATATTCTGTAAACCCTTCTAAAAGGTTTGATATTATGTTGAGCATTAATGTGTACTATTTATCTATAACTCTCTCTATATTGGAATTCACCAAGTTCATATGAACTTACTCTATTATCTTTTCCTTCTCAAGATTGTTGATTAAAGGAAGGAATTCTGTTGAAGGGACAACGTCAGAGAACTGTTGATATTGTGAGCTGTCTGTTTAGTCCTGTATCATGCATGATATTTTGGGGGTGACGTGTAATTTGTATTTTGAAATCAACCCTTTTAATAAACTACTATTTTCAAGATATTGTTTCACAAGAAACTTTATAACTTCATTGCTTGGATTTAAGTTATTATATTTTATTCCATGATTACCATTTTGAACCGATACTCCAAATGGATTGATTATTGTTTTAACTACTAATGATGAACAACTCATTATACATTTTATACTTATAATCCTATAAAGTTTTACAAAGCTTTTAGTTGAATAATTTGTCTAATAAAGCATATATAAGGAAATAAAAAGAGAGAAACACATCTTAATTTAACAAGAAAGTTATCCAAAAGAACACCTGGAAGTTGATTCTGAAGCAATTCTCTAATAAGATTGAAGATTCCAAGTTAATTTTTCATAACTCTTGAAAAGAGTTATCTTTTATGCATTTCTAGCCTCGGGAAAGTACTTGAACTTGAGTGAAATTAGGCATTTTAGGATAAATTTTTATATTTTTCATGCATTCATGCAAAAAAGCTTGGTTGTACATTTTTATTGCATTTTTACTCTAAGTTTAAAAGGAAAGGTGTGGTAGTAGGATTTGGTGTAGGTGTAGGTGCAGATGCAGGAGCAGATGAAGGAGAAGGAGAAGAAGAAGGAACCAGGATGCAAAATTATGTCGTGACATAATTTTTATGTCATGCCAATCTTGGGAGTTTTGTTAACCACGTCAATTGAATTGAGTAATGACTTAGCATATTTTAGAAGAGGATAACAAGACGATGATAAGCTAGGAGAATGCACTAGAACACACGCTGAGGGTGTGACTTGCTAGATCTCTTCTAGAAGCAGTACAGACGCTGAACTGTCCAAGGAATATCGGTCTGCCTCTTTCCTATAAATACTTGTGAAGACGATGATGAAAGGTGTGACCAGTAAAGGGAAAAAATCTAAGTGAATTGAGGCACATCATGCATGACCAATTTGCAAATCACGAGTGGATTTCTGAGGTAAAAGCAAGGTATGAAGCTGACAATTCCATTGAAGGGATAAGCACGAGGAAGAAGACGCTTTGCCCTCCAAATCTAGCCCAAGCACCAGAGAAGGAGGAGGCTAGTGATAGCGAATCTTATGTTTTTCTTGGTTTCCTTAATTTTATTTGATTGTGTTTGTTGAGATGATTTTCAAATGATTTAATTATGAATTTATTTGGATGATTTTTATTATATTTTAGTTAATGGTTAATATGATATTTTACTATTTATTCAAGTGAACTTTTCACAATGCACTTCACATTGATACAATAGGAGTTTGAATGTTTGTGATAATAGCCATAAGAATTACGTGACAGAGCAATATAAGTATTGGAGGTTTGTCATGGCATTTTAGGATATAAGAATATACTCCAAATTTATTCGAGCTTATTATTCATTGATTGTCTCCCCTTGATATCTTGCGAACACTTCCACCACTGTTCAACTCTTCCCATTTACTGTTTACCAATTTATTTTCTTGCATTTAAATTTCTGCATTTACTTTTCTCGCACCAAAACAACCAACTATTTTATCCTTTATTTTCCAGCACTTATATATAAATAATTTTAGTATTCTTTTATTTTTATTCATTATATATATATATATTTACATACTTAGTTTATTTTTACTTTATATATACATATTCAGTATTTTGTTTATTCTTTATATATATTTTTAATACTTATTATTATATCTATATATATTTCTATTCTTTATATATACTTTTAATACGTATTATATTTTTATTCTTTCTATATATATATGCATTACTTTGTCATAGCATTACTTTGTCATAGCATAGTATTTACTAACTTTTGCCTTGACATAATTTTAGAGTCATGATATTAACATACAATGACTATACCATGATATTATTTTTTCCATAACAATAACTAAATTAAATCACATTAACAATTTTGATCCCTATGGAGAACGATAATTCACTTATCACTTTATTACTTGAGCGACGTGTATACTTGCATAGTTTGCGCATACGATACAATCGCAACATGTTTTTGGAACCATTGTCAGGGATCGTCGAATTTAATGAGATTTGATTTAGTTGTTGTTAAGTGCATTAATATTTTTGTTTTGTGCTAACTATTTTTATTCTTTTTAATAGCTTTGCCAGTGTATGAGAAGAGATATTTCTCTTCAAGAGTACAAATTTGATCCGAAAATAGAGAGAACACTAAGAAGAAGAAAAAAAGAGCTACGAAATATGACTGGACACGATCCTAGAGTAGAGGATCCAATTAATCCTGGAGGAAGGAATCTGCTTGTGGCAGTGTTCGATGACAGGATAGACCTATACAAGACCATGTCATCCTAATCCTAGACGATTTAAGCCCTGGCATTGTGAGGCCATAGATACAGGCTCCTCATTTCGAACTGAAGTCAATTATGTTCCAAATGTTGCAAACAGTTAGGCAATATAGTGGTATTCCAATTGAAGACCCAAGGCTAAACTTGAGATTATTTCTTGAGGTTTGTGATTCATTTCACCAGCAGGGTTTTCCTAATGATGCCCTGAGATTAAAATTATTTCCATACTCACTATGGGATAGAGCAAAAGCATCGCTGAATGCTTTGCCATTTGGAACAATTTCTTCATGGAATGACCTTAGTCAAAATTTTTTTAAGGTATAATTCTCCCAATATGACTACTAGATTACGTATCTATATTATTTCATTTAAGCATATAGAAGATGAAACTCTGTATGAAGCTTGGGAGTGGTTTAAGGATCTATTGAGAAAATGTCCAATGCATGGTTTCCAACACTAGACTCAAATGGAAATGTTCTATAACAGGCTAAATGCCCACACTCGCATGGTAGTTGATGCATCAACTAACTTGACATTGTTGGATAAATCCTATAATGAGGCATACGAGATACTAGAAGTGATAGCCACCAATGACTATCAATATCCAACAACAAGGCTAGGAAGTGGCAGAAAAGCTTCAGAAGTAATGGAGCTTGATGCCATGACATCACTGACACCTTAGGTATCCTCTCTAGCCAACATGATTAAAAATATGCAAAGATTCGTAACACATAGTGGAGGCAATCACGATTTGGAAAAATGCCATTTGAATCTTGAACTCGTGTGTTACGTAAAAAACTTCAATCGTAACAACAACCCTTGACATGGGTTCAGGTATCCTCTCTAGCCAATATGATTAAAAATATGCAAAGATTCGTAACACATCGTGGAGGCAATCACGAGTTGGAAGAATGCCATTTGAATCTTGAACCCATGTGTTATGTGAAAAACTTCAATCACAACAACAACCCATACTCGAACATGTACAATCTAGGCTGGAAAAATCATCCTAATTTCAGCTGGAATAACCAAAGGGGAGGAAATCCAAGCAACATGATGCATTAGAATGCCACCAATGCTCCATAAGGCTATAACCAAGCAATGCCACGACAAAATCAACAACAACCTTCAGTGTCAACATCCTCAATTGAAAATCTACTAAAGGAATATATGTTGAAAAATGATACATTGATTCAAAGCCAAGCTGCATTTACGAGCCTTGAAGAATCAAGTAGGCCAAATAGCCAATGTGCTGAATGTTAGACCACAAGTAGCATTACCTATCGATATAGAGAATGCTAGAGCAAAAGGGAAGGAGTAATGCCAAGCCATCACACTCAAGAGTAGAGTGAAATTACTAGATTGCGTTGCTACCTAGAATGCCATGGAAAAAGGAGGAGAAACAACCCATGCCCATGAATAAGAAATTGAAGTACCACAATAAAAACCTTTGTCTGAGAAGGTTGAAAAAGAAGCAGTGCTAGAACCTGAGCCTGATAAAAATGCCACAGCAAAATAGTTACAACATACAGAAGGAAGGCCACCACCACCATTTCCCCAAAGATTCCAGAAATCAAAGCAAGATATTCAATTCAAAAGTGAGGCCTACCATTGTGACATTGCAACTTGCGGACAAATCATTTGCACATCCGAAAGGTAAAATCGAAGATGTGCTGGTAAGCGTAGATCAATTTATTTTTCTTAGTGATTTTATCATTCTTGATTGCGAAACTGACAATGAAGTACCCATCATTTTGGGGAGACCTTTCCTTGCTACAGGAAGAACTCTTATTGATTTACAAAAATGTGAACTCATAATGAGGGTTAATGATTAGCAGGTAATGTTCAATGTGTTTGATGCTGTGAAAAATTCTAATATTAAGGAGGAATGTTGTGACATTAAGCTCTTAGACATTCTTAATGAGAAAAGACCATAATACTGTGAAACTGACGGGGTTAATAGGGTAAAGATCAAAAAATTCCCTAACAAATAAATTTTGTCATGGCAATTTGAACTTGGACAACGAGTTTCTTTATCCAACTCGAGTTGTTCAAGGATAAACCCAATTTTTATTGTCTAGACCTTTCAAAATATATTGTGATTTTCCTCATGGATCTACTCAGAATCTTGTCAAATCACTAAGGCACGAAATAAAATTTAAAGAAAAACTTGTAGTGCGTAGGGATATTTATTTTAAACCTTTACGAATTTGTTAGAATTTCTTTTGTTTTTATTTTATTTTCTTTTATTGCATGTGATTTTATTTGAGGTGATTTTTTCTTTTGTCTTATTCAATTTGTTAAGTTTTCTTTTTAGCTAAAAATGTGTTAAGCGTGTGCAGGTATAAGAGAGGGATGCACGAGAGGGGAATGTTCTCCCTACAGACGCACGGACACCTCAACCGATTATCAACATGGAAGGATAACACCCAAAAACCACATCAACTTTTCATCCTACCACAAGCCTAAAATTTATTGCTTTACTGCACCGCCCACGCCTCCAAATTTTTATCCATAATCACTTTGACAACTATCTACTTTCTTACCCTTCATTTAACCTAGGTTGTTGAAATATTTTTACTTACTCAGTCGTTTCAAAACCTTTGTCTTCTTCATTTAACCCTCATACTAAAAGAAAGACTTCATTTTTATTTTCGAAAACTTCTAAAACCATGTCAAGAAAAATGGCAGTTAACCCATCTTTGCTAGGCCAAACTTTCTTTAGTAAAGCTACTGAAGATAAGTATAACAAAAACATTAGCAAACGAGGACTGTGGCTAGAGAAAGGATTTTTATTCAAAGACGAAGCAACTAAATATGGTGAGGAGGTCATGTCTGTGGTACGTACACTCACATCACAACCCTTGAAAATGCCTTTGTAGACATGAATGGCAAGTCGATCCTATTTAGTGGGGATGTCATCAATGCCCATTACTGCCTGACGAACACTGATGACGAACACACGCCATTCTTGGAGAGCCTTGATGAGGAAGGTATGAAGAGGGTGTTGATGGATTTGTGTGTGCTTGGTACTGAATGGATAGTGTCCAAGCAGGACTACTATACCATTAATAGAAATCCTCTGAAACCAAAATATCGAGTTTGGAATCATTTTGTGAAGGCTAGTTTGATGCCCTGTATGCACCACACTTCCATTTTGAAGGATAGACTATTGTTGGTGCACTCAATAATCGTAGAAAGGAAGATTAATGTGTGCAAAATCAATTTTAAGGAGGTCCACAAGTGTGCTCAACGAAATGCAGGTAGTTTATTCTTTGCTACACTCATCTCATCATTGTGTGAAGAGGCCAAAGTCCCACTGCAGACCAACAAAGATATCACCTACAACACAGGAGCCATTTTGAAAAAGACAACACATGATTTTATGGATAAAGAAATGCCACGGTAAATCAGTAAAGGTCCTTCAACTTCCACGCCACCAAAGCCTAGAGCACCAACTACCTCGGGTAGTGATTTCGAGCGATCGGTGCTCCATTTGATGAGAGAAATACATCATCACATTCGAAGCTTGGCATAGACTCAAGCAATGCTAGTAAAGAATTTGACTGGCGCAGCTACGAAATTACGCATGTACTAGAGTTACACAAGGCGAAGGGATAATGCCTTCTGACACTCCATGCAAAAGAACTTCATGAAGCATATGCCTGTGTTCCCAACATTTCCCAAGGATTTATATTCCAACTCCAAGCATGAGGAGAAGGAAATGGTTTAGGAAAGAACCCCTGAGGTCCAAACAGTTGCAATGGAGAAGGACAAAGGAAATAAGCACATGGTTGAAGAGAAAGAGAAAGAGAAGATGCCATTTCAGTCTTCTGAGTCTAATTTGTTGAAAGACGATTCCACATCATCAACACCACCTATTGAGCCACCTGTTAAGACACCACCACCACCGACTGCTAAAGGAAAGGAGAAGCAAGATAAAGACATCGATGACCTGATCGATGATTTAACCCGCTTTGATGACGAGGAGAGCGTCCCTATCAGCTCCATGAAGAGGAAAACCAAATTCAAGACCACCGCTGAAAGGAAAATGCCACGTACCAACTAGAGTAAATTTTCTTTTAAACCAAGCTTTGTTTTTATTTTGATTTTTGCATACTGTTCTTATTTTTCATTTTTCACATGTTCATGCATTGAGGACAATGCAACCTTTAGGTTTGTGAGAGTGTTTTCCTGCATATAGTTGCATATAGTTTTAGTTTTATCATCACATTATTTTGCCATGAAATTACTATAGTTGCATTATACCATGACAAGATTTTTATGTCACGACATTATCATTTTTGCTTGTTGCCATGGCATAGTTGAGAATGCAAATAAAATAGAGCATATTATTTTGTTGGTGATGTTCGATGATGAGATTAAAAATTCTTTGAAAATATAGGACTTTTGATAGCTGAATAAGTAGATCAGGTATAAAGATTTGTTAAAATTTGGGTTTTCTTTAGAATAGAAAATTTTGTTTGTTAAAGAAACTTATTTAAAGTAGATTCTTTTTAAAGACTTAGAAAATTTTTCGAAAATTTAGTTGCTCAAAAAGAAAGAAAAATTTTGTAAGGGCGTAGTTAATAATTAAAAATGCCATAAGACACTTTAATGCTTGAACTATAAAGTAGGTCATCAATACTTTGTATGCTCCTTTGTATTGTTGATTAGAAAAATTTGTTAAGTATAAGTGTTATAAAAAATATAAATAAATAAATAAAATTTTAAGGCGCTCCACTATAGCAAAGAATGAGTAAGCTAAGGAGATAGTTGTTTGCTCCATCTATCTTTTAAATGAGAAAAACTTTAGCTATATGAGTGTAATTTAATTCAGATTGTGACATGACATAATTCTAGGTAGTTTAGTGTAAAATGTGTTATTACAAAGATGTACAAACTAAAGCCTTAACTTAATAATTGTTTTACGAAACAGGCTTTTGAAGACATCTCAATACAACAACATAAAATGCAATACACCACACCATTAAGCTGTATGCATAATAGCCCGATACGCCTCTCCCTTGGTGTAGTCATGGCTTCATTCCTCAAGGCACAGTCATATAACTTTAATACCTAAAACATAACACAACATAAAAAGTTCATGAGAACTTAGTGAGTGAAATCACAAATTACCTTAAATGATACTTGAACATAGTAATTGAATATTCTTTATAGCGAACTTCTCTTTCTTGATCTCATGGTTATGCTTCAGGCGAATACCATTAAAATTCAGACGTAATCCTTTCCACTAATTACCATACCTTAGTTTGAACTCATTTCCTTTATTCTGACAATGACTTCGAACTTTCTAGGATATTCTTACAACTCATTTATTCATAAATCCATATTGGTATCTTTTGAATAACTAATGCATCTATAACATCACTTCATATGTAGACTTAACTCAAACTGACATTTACCATAACAACTCATTAGCGAACACAAACACAGTTGGCGACTTCCATCAACTGACCTATCATCAGTTTACCCAATCAATCTTAGTCTAGCTCCTCTTTACTATTTGCTTATTTTGACGGAGCTTTGTCCAAACCATTTCAACGAAATACACTTATACCCAATATGAAAAAAAGTTAATACAATTTCATATCACTCTAGAGGTAGAGAGATTAAAATTAAAAAGGGTAGATACTTTCTTCATACAGTTAGGTTCTCATTGTCATGCGAAACATCTTTTCAAATTTTACACCATTGCATCACAGTATCTCTTCAATATATTAACTTCACTCATATCTTAGCCTTATACAATACATATTGTATAGTAGATAGATGCCTTATATCACACTGATTGTACTGAGCACGCTAAAGAATCATACTGAATACACCATAAAGTCCAAATTAGAGTACGCCACAAAGGCGTCATACATATTACTCCACAAAGGCCAGATAAGATTATCGTTAAGGCCAAATTAGAATAAGCCATAATGGCTAACAGAATGCCACTTAGCCACCCCAGACTGTCGTGTTTATGATATGAATTTCCTAAACTCACATTGTGTGAGGTTTGCCCATCACCGCCTTGGGGCACATAGAGAACCCTAGTCGATAAGCATTGTTCAACAACTCCTTTTTAGAATGTGCCGCGACCATGGAATTTCCTTCAGAATTTCATATCAAAATTCATGTTTACTATCTTGACGCACTTCATCGATTACCACCGTGGTGATTAGACTCAAATTACAAAATCTTCAAACACAGACAAATCATAGTCTCAACATTTCAAATCGCTTATCAAACATCCAATAGAATTCACATTCAATCAGGCTAACTCATTTGCTTAACCAAATCATACACACACTTCAACATATCAACATAATCACATCTCATAGTATTCTATCAAGCATACATACACATAGATATACATCAACGACACAAACACTCATACATAATTCTACAAATATTTAGACTTATCAAATCCCATATCAAATATTCATATTATCTTCAACAATCATTCATATAATTAGTCACCACATTAGGAACATAAATCATATAAGACTTATCTAAAAGATTTGCAGAAATCTATATTAAGAACTCACCTAATACTCACCCACAGTAGTTTAACTCCATATCCAAACATCCACCTTGAATTAGCAGCCACCACAACTTATAGAACATAGAAGAAATCATTATAAACTCATTCATATATAAATTTCCATCATCTCGAACATTTATATCCCCCATGCAAAGCCTTATGTTTTCATCATTCAGTTCGTACGTTCCTTACAGATTTAATTCTTCATATTATAACATGCAAAATTATAATACTTACTCGAAGACAGAATAATCACTGGTTAAACCAAGAATTTCAACTTCCAACTTAAAGAGAAAGAAATAGAATTAGTTTCAAAAAGAATTAGAGAGTAACAATGAAAGAAGATAGAAGAAAATTCTCTTTCTCTAACCAATACACATATAAAACCCAATCTCACTTACAGGAACTTAACATGTGTCACATGAATTCAAAATTTATCTATCATTGGTCTATAGGCTTTGAGAAAAACGTAAATAAGAATCCAAAATAATAAATATCAGACCAGACTATCCAATTAATTCCTAACCAGATAACTTAACAACTTAGCTAGCATAGTAAGCTTACACAAACATGACGCGATATACCTTTGGCACTAATTCAAATCATAATTACCTTTTTATTTTCTAAAATCTTCCTCTTCATATAGCAAGACATTTTGAACTATATCATTATTTACAATCCAGACGATTTCTATACGCCCAATCTATACGCTAAAAGAGGCAATTGGGTGGATAACATTTTGCCCAATAGATTATTTATGACTACACGCCAAAACTTTGAACTCGTCAAAATTGGGGTGTTACAAAAGAGCTAAGCAAAAAAAATTGCAAAAAGTAGATTGAGAATTATAGATGAAATTTAGGTGGATTCTTACCTAGGTATTGTTTTGTCACTTGGTTGATAATTGATTGTTTTTGTGTTTCATTCTTTGGTGCATTCATTAGTTAATTTAGATAGTTTATTTTAATTTTAATCAATCCTTTGAATTATTAGGTTAAGTAATAGAAAAGTGATAATTACTAGTAATTGTAATCCTCGAGGTAACGATATGTATACTCACCATAGCTATACTATTAATTGATAGGTACATTTACTTTGATCAATTTATTAATTTATTTAGTGGACATAATTAGTATGCTCCGTGAAGTATAAGAAACTATGTGTGTGAAACTAATTTAACACCTACAGTAGTGCAAACTATTTTATTTTGTTTTGACAGCCTTACCACCACACATAGATTGCCCAAATATGATAGACAACAACTCAGAAAAGCAAAGCTAGATTATTTCGGCATGGCAGTGGCGTAGATATTGGCAGTCAATACTTGACCATTTGAATTTGGTTGTGATTCAATACTTGCCCATGCCGTGTATTGAAAATCTTCAGAAGTAAACCGATCTTCACTCTTCTGACCCGATTTAAGATTGTTTACAACTTGCTTCCAATCAAGGGAATCAGTA
Organism: Kokia cookei; assembly: GCA_039519145.1. Classification (NCBI taxonomy): domain Eukaryota; kingdom Viridiplantae; phylum Streptophyta; class Magnoliopsida; order Malvales; family Malvaceae; genus Kokia; species Kokia cookei. The sequence continues at coordinate 27,975,775 of CM076902.1, forward strand.
ATTTCGAACATCTTAGTAGAGACCTACAATTGATAAATGAATCGATTATTATATATTTTTAAAAAAAATAGTTAAGTTTTAATATAATTACCATGTGAAAAAAGTAAAGTCAATTAGATGCAATACTATGGGAAATAATTAATTAAGATCAATATATTTACCTGATTATCAGTGGTCCAAAAAATGATCCACTTGATACACAAGAGCTCCGTTTAGATAGGTGGCCGGCATAGTCAGCGGAAAAGTTTCTGTTTTTGTGTTCTTAATCTTTTCCTCAGCAGTTTCGAAGTTCGACAAACTCAATATTGGATTCTGGCCAGCAACATTTGTAATAGTGCACTCAGTGGTAATAGTAGAAGCCATTTGTAGTTGGTTTATACAAATTTCAGCTATATATTCTGAGTCCGATTTTTGATTTGCTTGTTTTGTGCTTCATGCAGAGTTCCATACACGCATATTTATACACAAGTTTATTGCATAAAATAATAAAGTCAATGAGCTTTATTTAATGTAAAAAAAAAAACCAATAAATTGGCATTATTGCTATGACTATCAATTTGTGTTGAGTAAGCTTATAATTATTTAGTTCGAGCCAAGTCAATAAGATTTTTTTTTTCAAGTGAATTATAAGAGGAATGTAAAGTTTTAATAGCAACATGACTATTGCGATTCGAACCTAAATTACATTTGGTGCGATGAACACTTTAATCATCAGATCAATATACAAGTTTGTCAATAAAATTTTATTAATACAACTGTAATGGCATATTTCTAGGAAACTAGAAAGTAAAATCTGTTAAAAGGAAGGTTTTCTTATTGTGTTAAATGAACTTTAAGTACTTCTAAATTTCTATAAAGATCCTTAATTTATATATTTATTAGGCCCTTAGGCATTGAGTGAGCTTATAATTATTTAGCTTGGCCAAATCAATAAGATTTTATTAATTAAACAAGGTTATGACTTCATCAAAAGTTCTAACTATATTTATATCCTTATAACTATAAAACTTTTGTCCTTACTTTTTATTTTCTTTCAATTCAATGCCCCGAAAACAAATAATATACTTTTTCTATAACATAAGTCTATTCATATAATTAATCTACCCTCCTATATATAGAAAAATAAAATGGTAAAATGACATTCACATCCTTAAAACCATCCAACCTTTGTCTTTTTCTTTCATTGCATCGACATGATCAACTCATTAAGGTGGATCTCCCCAATGTTTATACAATCAATGTAAATATACTATTAAATTATTATTTAATTTTAATTTGGGTCTATTTAGACAGACTTGAAATCAAAATTATTTTGTTTAAAGTCTCGAATCTCCATAATCATGTTGGTAGCCTAATTTGCACAAAAGTCTAAGTAGATTCGTAACGTTAGTACTTTTCGTTCATAATGAATTAGTAAAGTTTCTCAACTTTACTCCAGAAAAATCTAACTTTTATAATAATAGATTATGGGATATAAATTAAATAAATGGTCATTCAAATATAAGAGTGTTTTTGTTTTGATTACTTAACTATAATTTTTTTTTTTTCTTTTGATATTAAAAGTTTTGAAATTATTTAAAAAAAATATATATATATAGGTTTATATAATTATGAGGAGCTTATGCATTGACTGAGGCACTTATTTAACTTGAGCCAAGTCAATAAAATAAAGTTATGACATTATCAAAAGCTTTAGGATAACTATATTTATATCCCTATAATTATCAAACATTTGTCTGTTGTTTTCCTTTCATTTCAATTCATCAAAAATTTTGATGAGGCATTGGCTCAATGACAATGGCAAAGTCGAGGTCTCAAATTTGTATCTCACCTTATGTAAAATGTGTAGGTTGTTAGTTAATTTATTAGTTCTCAAGTTATTTATTGCTTATAATGGTTGAATGCATTGTTACTGTTATAACTTGGAAAAAAATCAATGCACCAAAAATAAATAATTTAATTCTTTTATAACATAAATCAACTTTTTTTTTCTTGCACAGCCTTAAAAGATTGTATCAAAAAGAAAAAAAACCTGACAACAAGAAGAAAAGAGGCTCAAAGAAAAAAAAACTCCAAAAACACAATAATCATACTCGAATAGACCCTAACACCCAACAAAAGAACACCCGAATATATCTCACAATTCATAAAACAAACACCAAAATGACCTCAAAGTAGAAAGCAAGACACCAAGCTTAATAGAAACAACAAACTCAACAATAAGAAATAAAGACTTAGACATTCATTGTAGCAAAGAGCCCAAACTATGGGAAAATGACTTTATTCGGCCCAAACATTGGGTTTGGTCTCGACGAGAAAGTAAAGCTCATCCCGATGACGCGAATGTCTTGACGTCCCGACGAGCAGAGAAACAGTGTTGCGACGATCAGTCCAACTTTTCACCATTTCTTCTCCCAATTAAACTCTATTTTAGTTCTCCACTTAACTTTGATTAATCTGGATGTTTTCTAGTTATATTATACTACAAATTTTAGGCTATAAATAGGCCACATTACCCTAGATTAAATACATAACAGAATATTGAGATTGAGAGAATTTTGTTCTTTATTTTGAAGGGTTTATTCTTGTGGGTTTCGGGTTTTCCTTCAATTGTCTCCATCTCTTGTACTCATTATTTATTATAGTGGAATCTCCTTTTTTTCCCGTGGTTTTTTTATCCTCAATTGAGGAGTTTTTCCATGTTAACGTTTACGTGTTGATCTTTTCGATTCGTATTTTCTTCACTTTGTTCATTGGTTCATCGGGTTTATCCCCTACAAACTAGTATCAAAGTTAGTTCGATTTTTGCAATCAATCCAGGGATGGCCGCTTCAAGGTTCAATATTGAGAAGTTCGATAGAATTGCAAATTTTAGTTTATGGCAAGTTCGAATGACGATAATACTGGTTCAGAACGGTCTGAAGAAGGTGGTTATAGGGAAGAAGCCTGCAGATATGGATCAAGATATGTTGTTGTTATGCTCTTTGTCCTCTTTTTATAAAACTTTCAGGGAAACTCTGATTTATGGGAGAGATTATCTCTCATTCAAAGACGTGAAGGGGAATTCGTTGAGCAAAGATAAACTTGATAACAAGCTGGGTCGAAACAAAAAAGTTAGGCGGGCAAGCCTTAGTTCTAGCTGCAAGAGGCAGACAAAAATTGAGAAATGTAGATTGTAATAGGTCCAAAGTGAGATCTATAGCTGTTCCAAAAAACGAAAGGCCACGTTAAGGCAAAATGTTGGAAACTCAAAAATAAAATAAAAAAGGATGTTAAAAGCAACGAGAGAGATAAACAGAATGTCGATGTTGTTGATGTCAGTGTAGCCGAAGATAGAGGTGATGATTTCTTATTGGTATCAAAGAGCGAAATCTCCTTTCATACTTTCGAATGGATCTTAGATTTAGGATGATCCTATCACATGTGTCCCAATATGGATTGGTTTTCTACATACAATTTGGTTGAAGGTGGAATTATGATAATGGGGAGTAATTCTTCGTGTAAAATAGCTGGGGTATGAACCATACAAATCAAGATTCATGATGGGATCATTCCAATGCAGATGTGGAATTAACAGATATAAAAAATGTACATGCTGTGATACAGATTCAGATCATATTTGAATAATACAAATCATACTTTCTCAGCTCATATCATATCAGACATATGTACAAAAAAAAATATACACTAACAGATCATCAGATATCAAGTTTTATAACTTAATCCAGATCATACAGAACCTACGGAAGGCCTATATTCGATCTGAATGACGTTTATGGCCCTAAGGAAATTTTTCAACATTCTAACCTACACGCCTGTATGGCTTCACACGACCTACTTGGTTGGCCCATGTGGCTTAAATCAGTGACTCACATGATCTATCAGACGGCCTACCACACCATTGTGTGACTCAAATCAGTGTCTCACACGGTCTAGCATACAACCATCTGACTCTACTCAGTCCCTCACACGTTCGTGGCACACACCCGTGTGACCAAAGTCAGTGCCTTACACGATTTGGGTAGACGGTCGTGTGGTTTAACACAGTGAAACACACGGCCTGCCATATAGTCGTGTGGCGATGACAACCCTCAATTTCGGATTTTGTCGTTCGTATATTTCTCGAGTTTTCATTACACACCTGGTTCGATTTTGATATAAAAGTAATAACGACGATTCCGAACCTAAAAAAAATTCAAAATACCAACCAAACGATTTAACTAAACCAATTCACTAAAATTAGCTTGCTAAAGTTACGTTAAAAACTTTTGACCTAAAACCCCAAATCAAACTTAAATGCCAATCCTTGCACGTAAGCAGCAACATGAGAACTTAAACCGGTAGAGGACATTGACTTGCAACCCCTTCATCTAAGAAAGAGAACCAATTGAATGCTCAAAAAGAGAAATTGAACGAAACAAGTAGAAAAATCCAGTTTTGACAAATAACGAGCGAAAACGAATAGTATCAAAATTTCAGCAACAAAACTTACGCTATTAACCTTTCAATCGGAAACAAAGAAACACACAATCTCCTCAACAAACCAACAACAGATTATCAAGAAGAAAAAGGACAAAAGAACAAGAGCAAACGACAGTAAGGATAAGAAAAAAATAACGTGAAAAGAGGGAATTTTTAAAAGGACAATTGATTATATAATGAAAAAAAAAAAAAACTAATTTACAAGCCATCAAAAAAATATTTTCTTATCGCTTTTGCAAGGACTCAAACACAAGACCAAAGGGTAAGATGAAACCTTACCTCTAAACCACTAGGCTCATCGTTGACACAAATGTGCAAGGATTAAAATTTAAGTCAGACAACCAAGACAGAGCTAAGAACAAAAGGAACAAGTTTTAAAAAAACAAGAATTAGATTTTTCGGGCGTTACAACTCTCCCCTCAGAAATTTTAGCCTTGAAATTTTACCTGATTCAAACATATGAGGGTATTGCTGACAAATTGAATCCTCGAGTTTCCCTGTGGCTTCCTCAGTGTCATGATTCTGCCATAAGATCTTAACTTAAGAGACTGTTTTCCTCCTAAAGACCTTAACGTCTCGATCGAAAATTTGGACAGGTTCCTCGTCGAAAGTCAGATCCGATCTGACCTCTATCTCCTCAATAAGGATAATGTCAGATGGGTCAGACCGATACCGTCTCAACATCGAGACGTGGAAAACATCGTGAATTTGATCTAATTCTGAAGGTAGCTCTAACTGATAAGCGATTGATTACATTTCAAAATCCGATAAGGCCTAATGAATCTATGGCTCAACTTGTCCTTACGTCCAAACTGAAGAACATTTTTCCATGGAGATACCTTAAGAAAGACTTTATCACCTATAGAATACTTGATATCTATCCTCTCCAGATCCAAATATGACTTTTCCCTATCATAAGTTGTCATAAGACGGTTTCGAATCAGTCTAACCTTGTCTGTAGTCTCGAAAAACAACTGAGGACCCAAAACTCATTGCAAACATAATGTAGTCCAACATAGAGGGGTACGACACTTATGACCATACAGAGCTTTGTAAGGTGCCATCTGAATACTAGACTGAAAGCTATTATTATAGACAAACTCAACCAGTGTTAGAAACTGGTCCCAACTACCTCAAAAGTCAATCAAATAGCTATGTAACATGTCCTCAAGAATATGAATCACTCTCTTGAATTGACCATCAATTTAGGGATGGAATATAATGCTGAAGTCCAACAAAGTACCCAAAGCCTCGTGGATTTTTTTCTAGAATCGAGAAGTAAAATGTGGATCTTTATTAGAGACAATCGAAATTGGGGCCCTATGCAGTCTTCAAAAATCTCAGAAACATATAACTTAGCTAGCTTCTACAGTGAATAATTAGTGTTGACAAGTAGAAAATGAGAAAATTTTGTGAATCGATCTACGATGTCCTAAACAAAATCCTTCTTAGTGGGTGTCAAGAGCAACCCACTAACGAAGTTCATAGTTATTGTCTCTTATTTCCAAGAGGGAATCTAACAGGTTGTAACAAACCTAAATGCAGTTGGTGCTCAGCCTTAACTTGCTGGCACGTTAAATAATGAAAGATAAAAGCAGTGACTTCTCTTTTCAAATTGAGCCACCAATATAATTCTCGAAGATCCCAATACATCTTATTTCCATCGTGATGTAAAGCATAGGGGTTACTATGAGCTTCCCGCAGAATGGCATGCCTCAACTCAAAATCGCTAGGTACACAAACCCAACCTCTGAAACATAGAACCCCATCACTGTTTAGACAAAAATCAAAAGTTCTACCTTCTTCAACCTGTCGAAATCACAGAATCAGAGATTCATTAACCAACTTTTTAACCCGAATATGTTTAATCCAAGTCGGCTTAACTTGAACCTCAGCTAACAGACTACCATCATCAAACAAACTTAAACGAGTAAATATCACCCTCAGATCAGTCATCGCACTCCAACTAAGAGCATCGGCCACAATATTGACCTTACCAAGATGATACTCAATAGTGCAGTCATAGTCTTTAAGTAATTCAATCCATCTATGTTGCTTAAGATTCAACTATCTCTAAGTCAATAGATACTTGATGCTCTTGTGATCAGTGTAAATAATACACCTCTCATCATACAAATAATGCCTCAAAATTTTTAAAGTAAAGACAACTGCAGTCAACTCAAGATCGTGCGTGGGGTAGTTGTCTTCGTTTGACTTAAGTTGTCGAGACGCATAAGTCACAACCTTACCATCCTGCATCAAAACATAACCTAATCTTGTCACATCCCAATTTTCCTTATGTAGTTAATTAATTTTTATTAATTAATTAAGTTAGTTATAAGAAGGTGAGTCTGTCAATTACTAGTTCTTTAAAATATTTACGCAATTATGGACACAAGGAAACAATTAGTAAAGTGGAAGGGAGCTTATTTTAATTTTTAATTTTTGCACACTTTTGGCATGTGTCATTAGTTGGTCGGCCACCATGGTCAAGCGTGCAAAAAATAGGTCGATTCCTTTCCTTATTGCATAAGTCAAACTTGCCATAAATTCCAAATCAATCCCCCTTTTTACTGCATATTTTGCTCCATTGTTCCTTTACCTTCCATGCATTTAATGTTGCCAAAAACGAGTGAGTTGACCCTTGTTGCTACCCTTGGTCGGCCATGCACCTCTATTGCTACCAAAATACCATTTTCTTCAATATCTTTCTCCTCTCTTTTTCTCTCAAAAACTTATATAGCACCACCACCTCCTCTCTTGCTTTTCAGCATTCCACCACCACAAATTGAGCTTTCAAGGCCAGCTTGAGACCATCCTACCATAAAAAGTTGCCACCTTTCACTCCTCCTCCTCTCCTCTATCGCTCACTATTGTCCTTCACCATGGCCATCGTCCGAACCACCCTACCATATTTCTTCATATTTCTTTCTTTTTCTTCTATCCTTCTCTCATTCTTTCATAACTGATCAAACCTTCTCCTTGTGAAATATTTGCACCATCACACCTTCATAATCGAACCATTATGAGCCGTTACCGTCGTCATCATGAGTCGCCATCGTGGACTGTCGTCATTGCCGCTGTCGGTGACCAAAAATCTTCCTTTTTCGATTCTTTTCCTTTTCATCTCCTAAAATCGAATCTTACATTTTTATTGGAATTGTTGTAGTTCGAAGACTATTCCTCGATCTTTAATCTTTCCAAAATTACCTTTCTATACTGTTCATTCGAATTGATCTCGTTCAAGCGTAAGTGAAGATTATTTTACAATCAAAGATATTTTTCCTATTTTTCTATGTCATGGCCGAATATTGTAGGGCCTTAGGAGAGACTCTCATTTTGTTATTTGATCAAGTACTTAGCACTAATAAGTGTATTGTATAACATTATGAAGGGCTGAATTATCAACCTCTTAGGGATCAATTGTGAATACATGAGAGTACGAATTCGAATACTCGAAAATAAAGATTAAGCGTTAGATCTACGCTAAGACTTCATATTAAGTGTATTATTTGTGTAAATCGTGACTAACATGAGTAATCATGTGATTAATCTCAAGTGAAACTAAGTGTTTAAGGATTTCATTAAGAGAGAAAAAGGTATGAAAAATGTGGGATCTAATCTAGTCTATGCCTTTAATCTTTTACGTGTTTTTAATTAAATAAAATAAATAATGTGTGAGTACATAAGTGCTCGTGTGGAGTTGAAAAACACACAAAAATGTGTTAAGGAGACCAACTAAGTGATCTAACTACTATTGGTGTAAAAAACATTATATGTGTTATGTGATCTATGAAAAGTGTTACGTGATGTATGATTTGTGATTTCATCTCATGTTATGTGATTGTGGCTAGATCGACTTGTTAATGTTCAAATGTGATATTCGTATATGTGTACATTGAGATCCATGTTTTAATATATGATATTTACGTTAAAGCATGCCTATGTGAAATTATGTGATATGTAAGTATGATACATGCTAAAATGTGGAAATCGTGAAATGTGATATATGAGCATGCTACATGCTAAAATGTGTAAATCAAGGCATGGATTATGTACGGGATCTAGACTATACCATGAGTAGTTTAAGTGTTCTTAACTAAATGAAATGAATATTATGTGTGGGATCTTAGTGTTATTTTTTTATTATATGATATTTTAATTAATAATAAATAAGTGAGATAAGTGATATATTGATCATGTGAGAGTTTTAAATGACTAAAAGCGAAGGATCCAAGTAAGTGACTCGTACGTAGACACTTTGTGATGAAAAGTATGTGATGTGTAATTTGATGTGATTTTTGTGAAATACGAATAAGCATGCAATCTTGATCTCATGACATGTGATTTATGGCTTATGTGATATTGTGTTTTAAACATGTGATTATTGTGATATGTGATTATGTGATTATCTAGATCTATGATCAAATATGAAAAGCATGTTAAGCATGTTAAAAGCTAAATAAGTGATTATGTGAGCATATCTATATGCCTAAGTGATAAGTGATTATGTCATTACCAAGATCTATGATCTAACGTGAAATACATGTTAAATATGTAATAAGTGATATATTGTGATTATGTGAGCATATTCATATGTTGATGTGTTAAAGTGATTCACATGTGTTAAGTGTATATTTCCATTTCACATACATGGGCGGGATTTGTAAAAGGACGAAGATGTGGCCTTTATTAGCAATAAGTGGCATTTTAACTGCATTTCGACATAAGTGAGCTATCGTTTCTAGGCAACCCGGGGTAGCAATTCAATATAAGTGAGCCATCGTTACCAGGCAACCCTGGGTGACGAGTCATTGTTGTCTGGCAACTCGAGATGACTTAAGTGGTGGCTTATCCATAAAACTGGCTATAATTGGTTGGGTGAGTTTTAGGGAACTCAATTACGGTGTGTAGCTGAGATGGGTAGGAATTTTTTTCAAAGCGTGTATCGATTTCAAAAAAGTGCATTGACATGATCATGCATAGTAATAATGATGTGATATACGATTGTGTTGTTTTGTGAAATTGAAATATATATGTTTTTATGTTATTGCATCAGTGATGAAGTATATAATCGTAATGAGATATGAAAATATGTGGAATTTGTGATCATGTGAAATTGATGTGAATATGTGAAATTGATGCCAATATGTGACATTGATGTTAATATGTGAAATAGATGTGAATATCAAATGTGTTTATTGCCTTATATGTGTACATGTGATTATAGTGGGAAATCTCAAACTGAACCTTCAAAAGCTCACCCAAGATAATTTAATGTTTTAGGAAATCCTTGTGATTAGTACTTGGATTCGGATTCTCGGAGTGGACTCTCGGTAATGAAAAAGTTTTCAAGAATTATATCATTGGATCTCATCATGAGATTGATTGACTTAAATTATTACAACTTGGATTTTGAACTAAACTTCAATTTTGGATTTTTGTTTTGTTGGGTTATGTTTGCATGGTAGCATATGAATCATCCGAAGAATGTTGATTTGAAACTCTATTATTGGATTTTATGCAATAAGTTTACTTGGATTTCGAATAATGATTTTACCATCTATATGGTCATTATGAAACTTTAGATAAATGTGTTTTCGCTACAAAATATGTTTTAAGTCTTTCTATTTATAACGACTCAAGATTTGATTTCAAAATCGAGATGATAACAATTATGGGTTATTTGTTTCGATCTAGGGGGTTACAAATCCGATGTGAGAAGCATCGCTATAGACCACAAACTCTCTATTAGATTCATGCTATACTAAAATGGGTGCAACAGTTAAAACTAACTTGAGCTTTCAAAGTTTGCTTGCTGCTCATCAAACCACATAAAAGGTGCATTTTTATGCAACATCTTAATTAGAGGAGCTGCGATAAGTGAGAACCCCTCAACAATCCTCCGATAGTAACCCACTCAAGCATTACTTCAATCTTTTTAAGGTCAACTCGGATCCCTTCGAAGAAACCAAATGCCTTAGAAAGCTAACTCCCCTTAACCAGAATTCGCACTTGCTCAGCTTAGCAGAGAGCTTTTTCTCACGAAGTATCTGTAAAACTACTTTAAGATGCTCATCATGCTCATCCTTAATCTTAGAGTATATTAGAATATCGTCAATGAAAACTACGACAAACTGATCTAAATACAGTTGGAACACTTGATTCATCATATCCATAATCACAGTCAGAGCATTCATCAAGCCGAAAGGCACGACTATGAAATTATAATGCTTGTATCGAGTCCTAAAAGCAGTGTTATACACATAAGCCTCTTTAACCTTTAGCTAATGATACCCAGAACGAAGGTCGATTTTAGAGAATATGGATGCCACACAAAACTGATTGAATAAGTCGTCAATCCTCGGAAGTGGATACTTATTTTTATCGTCAATTTATTCAGCTGATGGTAATCTACACACATTCTCATAGTACTATCTTTTTTATTTACAAATGGAATCGATGCTCTCATTGAGACACACTAGGCCTAATAAACCCTCGATCGAGAAGTTCTTGAAGCTAAGCTTTCAATTCCCTAAGCTCCTTTGGTGCCATACGGTAAGGAGCAATGGACATAGGTGCTATACCTAATAGAATTTCAATTCCAAACTCAACCTCCCTATCCAGAGGTAACCACAACAACTCCTTAGGAAAATCATTCAGGAATTCTCTTACAGTCCAAATGTCCTTAACAGAAGAATCCACGAAACTAAAATCACACACAAAGGCCAGATATGCCTCACATCCTTTCCGAACTAACTTTTCCACTACTAGAGCTGAGATTACATTATAGAGATAATCTCGACGCTCTTCAATCATGATGATCTAATGTCATCCTCAGATATTAGAATTACCTGCTTAGAAGCACAATCTAAACTAACTCGATGTTCCACGAGCCAATCCATTCCAAATATCAAATCAAACTCTTCAAACAGTAACTCTATCAGATTAGCTGGAAACACAACACCTTGAATCTTCAACACCACACTCCTATAAATTTTATTAACTCGAACCGACTGACCCAGTGGACTAATCATAAAAACCTCTCTAGAAGTACTCTCAACAGGTATTCCCAAATTCACAAAAATAGTACAAGCTACATAGGAATGTGTAGACCCAATGTCAATCAATGCAAAATATGAAATATAATTAAAAAACGTATCAGCAATAATTTCGATGCCATCTCTATCCTCGCAACGCCTCGTCGTATACATTAAAGCAAGCTGCCAAACTTCAGTCTGATTCGCACCTCTGCCCAGTACTCTCTAACCTCTATTACAACCATTACGACCCCTTACCGAACCACGACACTTAGGTACCTGCTGAGCTTCCCTTTGAAGCTGAATTGGCCCAGGATGTGTAACTTGTACAAGGGCTTGTACCTAATTAGAATAGAGGGGGAATCCCTAATGCGGCGCTCCAAACACCCACATTACAGCTCCTAACCTCCTCCAACACTCATCCAAATGGCGTCTACCATAATTTCCACAAATCTAAATCTAAAAAGTTAAAATTGATACCTCAGCTTGCGATGGCCCATCAAATTTGGCCCATTTCTTAGGTCACTGAATAAAACTAGAGGGATCCGAATCCCTTTTAGGCTAATCAACCAAGGCCTCAAAAACTCTCTCTCTCTAAGGATCTATAAGAACTTTCAAATTATATCTCATAATCATTCGAAACTAAAACCCCGAATCTATCTACTAAACCTCAAAAACTCAATCTTATGCTTGACCATAATCCTCTTTCTTGGAGTTAGGGTCATAAACTCGCGTCTACGAACCTCCACATAACTTGCCCCCATATATTTACTTTAGAAGGCGTTCCGGAAGTAATCCTACATGATTCGTTTGAGTTGGGTACCATCCTCAACAATCAGCTACCGTTGATATGCTTTGTCACGAAGCAAGGACATCGCAACCTTCAATTTCTGCTCAGGAGTGCAATCGATATAATTCATAATTAACTCAATGGTTACTAACTAAAACTCAACCACTATCAAGGCAACCCTAGTGGCACCCTTGAATACCTCAGCACCACTCGATCGGAGTCATTCAGTTATCGACCCTTGGCCCTAATTCCAAAATAGGTCTTAATGACCCTCTCAAGTACACGTAACATGGCCTTGAACAGTGCATCATCCCCAGTCGTTGGAGTTTGAGACCCGGTCTCAACAGTAGGAGTACTTACGGTCTCACTAGTTGTAACACTTTAGAATTTAGGGATTAAAGTGAGGAAATTACAAAAATTTAAGGACCTATTGGGTAAAAATTTGTTAATTGAGGAAGTTGGACTTATTTGTGATGAGTGTGAAAGTTCATGGTCAATTTAGAAACCTTAGTATACTTTAAGGACCCCTATGAAAATAACCCAAATTGCTTAGGTATTTAAACACCCTTAATTTTCTTTTAGCCATTTTTATTCAATTTGTTTCCTTACCTGCCGTTTCTCACTTCTTTTTTCTCTTTAGTTTTTCTTTCTTTCTTTTATTTTCAAAAGCAATCACCCTCAAACTCAAATCTCCTAAGCCACCACCGTTGTGTGTGTTGACAAGGGGGACTTTCGGCCTTGTCATTTCCTGTTGGCTTCATTGTTTGGTTGTTTTGAAGTTGGTAAGTGGTTGGTTGTGAGTGAGACTTTGTTTTGGAGTGGTTGCTTGATGAATTTGTGGTGGCCGGATGCTGTTATGGGTGGTTATCGTCGTCAGTGTCGTTTGGGGAGAGGGGAGCAAACTTTAGTTTTTCCTTGGTGCATCAGGGTTGTGATTTGGGTCAAAAATAACTAACCCAAATCTGAGGGCCCAAATAGGAGAATTTATGCCTAATCCATTAAGCTTTTTGAATCCAAACCTTTAATATCCAAAACCAACCCAATAACTTTTTAAACCCAAACCATATAAACCCTTTAAAAACCTTCAAGCCCAAACCAAAGTAAACCAAACCCAATTGAACCAAGTCCAAACCCAAACCAAGTCAAACTGTTGACTGACCGTTGATTAACCGTTAACTAGTCGTTGACCGACTATTGACTTTTTCCGAAAAACCCTACCCTGCCATTTTTCAACGTCTTGAATCTAATTCCGCTGTCTATTTTGCCAAATTCTAATATGAAAGCCTCATTTTGACTGTTTTATCTTTTTTGTTGTACTTTAAGTGATTTGGAGTTTTAATTTGGGATTACTAATATAAATTATTCGTGTTTAGGTGATCATGATTCCAAGGCAGACGATTTACCTCCTCCACCTGTTCAACCTGTTCTTGCATCGATTTCGAGAGCTACACGTAAGTTACTTTAGTTTAGTCTTGTGTTTAGTGGTGGCTAGGTTTGTAATAATATTTAGTTGTATTTGTAGGATCTAATTCCGTTAGACCGAGAACTCGTACAGTACGTGATGGATGACCTCCTCGTCATTAGAGTTCTATTTGCTTGAGGTGTGTTTCTAACTATAATATACCTTAATGTATGTGATGTTGTTGAGATTATGTGATTTGATGCTGTTTAAGGTATATTGATATTAAGATGATTGTGTTGTGATAAAAAAAAAAGGTATGATTGAAATTGAGCTGTGAAAATGTATGTTGATAATGTCATGCATACATATATATGTACATTGAGCATATGATGGATAATTTTTGTGATTATTCTTCTATGATTGTGGTATATGATATATAAATTGAGATTGAGATTGAAACAATATATATGATAATCATGTGGTCATACCATTGTGTGCTCATAGGGTGGGATTGTAAGGTGGAAGAAGTGGTTATCATTCCTCTTAAGGTTGATACTAAAACCACACTATGATTGGTGACGTTGGTTGGGAAAGGGTTTTGGGGAACCATTTCACTGTGTTGGTGTGGAGTATAGGTGCATTGCATTGTGCTTGTGATTGAAATATGATTTGTGGTTACCCTTTTGTGATATAAATTGTTATGTTGATATATAAATACATTAGGTTGTATGTACTTTAGAGACACATTGGGCTTTATAACTCATACCTCCACAGTTTCCTTACAGGTATTCAAGAATTAGGTGACTTGGTACCCGGAGGCTTAGTTACAATTTACATTATTTTATATTAGTATTATTATTATTATTATTATTATTATTATTATTATTTAGATTTTGGATTATTAATATACTTTGTTGGTAACTATTCGTTTTGGGTTGTAAATACAATTTATTTTGGGACTTTTGGTACTTTATTTTTTTAGTTTTATTTATTTATTTTATTTTTAGTTATAAGTTTAATACTATATATATGTATATTTATGTTTGTATTTGTGAACGAATGTGTATGATTTTGGACTGTCGAGTTGTGTGTGATTAAATTACTTAAATAAACTTTTAGATCCGGTCGTATATTCTGGCTCGGGTATAGAGGGTAACATTTAGTGGTATCAGAGCCGAGTTCAACCCACGAACTGTGAGACTCTCCAAGCTTGGTTTTAAAAATTTTTAAGGTTAAATGGGGATTTTAAATAAACTGATGAATTATAATAATTTATGTTACATATATATATATATATATATGATTTATTCTAAACCTTCGGTACCGATTCTTACTTTAGTACTCTTTACTGATTTAGATAGATAGTATGCCGCCATGTAGGAGTGCTAGACTTACGACTGGTCGCGACCAAGGTCGAGGCCGAGGTCGTACTGCTAGGGCCATTAGCGACCCTACTCTTGTGTTCGAGCTTGAGGCGAATGTGGATGAGTTGCCTAATGTTACTGAGGATGGGCTGCCCATGGGTGTTGAGGGTCAGCCAATTGTTGGGGGAGACTTACCTACTGAGGAGGCTCTTGTTGAGGATGTGCCCGATACTGGGAATAGTGAGACCGTGGAGTTGGATAGTACTACGGCCAATTAAGAGTTAATGAGATTACTTTGTGGATCCGTCGAGGGTTAGTCTGAGGGTTTGAGAAGGCCCATTTTTGATGATTTTATAGCTGCAGGGATGAAGGTGTTTGAGGGTAGAACCGGTACAAATCCTTCAATTATTGAGTATTGGCTGAAGGATTTACAGAGATTGTTTGTTGAGATGAACTACCCTGCTGGGTAGAAGGTTAAAGCTGCTGTCTCTTTACTGAGGGGTAAGGCCTAAAATTGGTGGGACACTGTGGAGGAGTCTACTTCTACTGGTCAGATTACATGGGATTATTTTAGAGAGACCTTTCAAGATCGTTATGTGGGTGAGGAGTTTCTCGACAAGTGTAGGGACGACTTTATGAACTTGAAACAAGGGGACATGTCTGTTAATGATTATGAGATAAAGTTTTTGAGGTTGGTTCGCTATGCATTTGGACTGGTAACAAACGAAGAAGAAAAATGTAATTGGTTTAGGAAGGGACTACGACTTTCACTATAGGCCGGGGTCAACATGCATCACAACAGAGTATTGAGTGACCTGGTTAGTCGAGCTAAATCCATTGAGAGTTTGGAGGCTCGTACTAAGGCTCAGAGGGTTCAGGACAGGGAGTGTAGTAAAAAGCCTATGGGCATATCAGCTCAACCTGTTACGGGTGGTCTTTCTGTTAAGAGGCCTAGAGAGGAGATAGCTCAGCCTAGTTATCCGAGAGTGAGGCTTGCGATTTCGGTAGCTCCAGTGAGTAGTGTTGGTGGTTCTACTGGACCTCATCCCATGCATCTCTGTTCTTACTGTAATAAAAGACATGGGGGCGAGTGTTGGAGAAGGATAGGGGCTTGTTTTAGGTGTGGCTCTCAGTAGCACTTCTTTAGAGATTGTCTTCATCCTCCTACTGGATCGTTTGTACAGAGTTAATCTCAAGCTTCGGTTCAGGCTCCTCCTAGGGGTAGAGGGCAAGTTAGACCGGTTGCTTCGGGTTCAACTACTAGAGGTAGGCCAGTTTAGGGTGGAGGAGCTTCTAGATTTGGGGCAAGATAGCCTGGGTTGGTATTGCTACTAGGAGGCATGAGGATCATGATGAGCCTGATGTTGTAGCAGGTACATTCTCTATTCATTTTATTCTTTATTTTGCTTTGCTCAATAATGGTTCGACACATTCCTATGTGGCTAGTGTTGTGTCTTGGGGTCTTAAGATTATTGCCAAAAATGTTGAATTTGTGGTAACTATTCAAAGTTCGATGGGTAACTCTGTGGAGGTTACTAGAATATACCGTAACTGTCCTTTAGAGATTCAAGGGGAAATCTTTTCTGCCAATTTATTGGAGTTTCCATTCAATGAATTTGACCTTTTATTGGGTATGGGTTGACTTTCTAAGCACCGAGTTAAACTGGATTATGAGAAGAAAAGGGCAACTCTGAGAACTTCTTATGACCGATAGATAACATTATTTGGTGAACGTAGAGGGTTTCTATCCAATGTGATCTCAACCCTTAAAGTCAAAAAGTTGATTAGAAAGGGATTCATGGCTTATTTGGCTTACATTCTAGATCCAAGGCAATCTAATTCCAAGATTAATAAGATTCGAGTGGTGAAGGACTTTCTTAATGTGTTTTCAGAAGAATTGCTTGGGGTACCACCTAAGCGTGATGAGGTTGAGTTTGGCATAGAAGTCTATCCTGGCACGACTCTTGTGTCTATGGCACCTTATACAATGGCACCTAAGGAACTCAAAGAGTTGAAGGTGTAGTTGTAAGAGCTGTTGGATAGGGGTTTTAGTCAACCAAGTGTTTCACCTTGGGGAGCTCCAATTTTATTTGTAAAGAAGAAGGATGGAACACTTCGATTGTGCATTGACTATCGGAAACTGAATAAGATAACGATTAAGAATAAGTACCTCTTGCCTCGTATTGATGACCTATTCGATCAGTTTCAAGGAGCTACTGTGTTTTCTAAGATTGACTTGAGGTCTGGATACTATCAGCTTAAGGTGAAAGATTTAGATGTGTTCAAGATAGCTTTCCGAACTCGTTATGGGCACTATGAGTTCTTGGTAATGCCTTTAGGGTTAACTAATGCCCCTGCTGCTTTTATGGACATGATGAATAGGGTGTTTCAACTCTACATGGATCAATTTGTGGTGGTGTTTATAGATGACATTCTGGTATACTCTAAGTTTGAGGTTGAGCATGAGGAACATTTGAGAGTTGTGCTGCAAACTTTGAGAGAGAAGCTACTTTATGCTAAGTTCAGCAAGTACAAATTTTGGCTAACTGAGGTGATGTTTTTGGGTCATACAGTTTCTGCTAAGGGTATTCATGTGGATCCGAAGAAGATTGAGGCTATTATGGGCTGGAAGCAACCTAAGAATGTTTTTGAGATTCGAAGCTTCTTGGGTTTAGCTAGCTATTATCAAAGGTTTGTTGAGGGTTTCTCGATTATCGTGGCTCTATTGACTAAGCTTCTGAGAAAAATGTTTCATTTGTTTAGACCGAGGCTCAAGAGGCTAGTTTCGAGAAATTGAAGTCTGTGTTGACTCAAGCACCAGTTCTGATCCAACCTGAGCTTGGGAAAGCTTATATTGTCTACAGTGATGCTACTCACACTAGATTGGGATGTGTGCTAATGCAAGAGGGAAAGGTTGTAGCTTATGCCTCTCAACAGTTGAAATCGCATGAGATTAATTATCCTACTGATGATCTCGAGCTTGCTGCGGTAATCTTCGCTCTTAAAATTTAGAAACACTATCTCTATGAGGAGAAGTGTTATATCTTCACTAATCATAAGAGCTTGAAGTACTTGCTTACTCAGAATGAGCTTAACTTGAGGCAACGTTATTGGTTGGAGCTACTTAAGGACTATGATTATGAGATTAAGTATTGCCCTAGTAAGGCTAGTGTGGTTGTCGATGCCTTAAGTTGTAGTGCTGTGACTTAGTTGAGGGCATTGTTTGCCAGGATGAGTTTGATTGAGGATAGCAATCTTTTGGCTGAACTCCGAGTTATTCCCACTTTACTCTCGGAGATTAAGGCTGAGCAAGCTAATGATCCTTAGCTAGAGTACCGTATGAGGGAGGTAAATGAGGGTACATCTGCGAACTTCTCTATAGATCAAAATGGTTTATTATGCTTCCGTGGTCAATACTGTGTTCTGAGGGATTCTGAGATTAAGCAGACTATTCTCCTTGAGGCTTATGATATCCCTTATTTCATGCATCTTGGCAGAGATAAGATGTATAAGAATCTTCGTGACAGGTATTGGTGGAAGGGTTTGAAGAGGGATGTTGTGGACTTTGTGTCGAAGTGTTTGACTTTCCAGAAAGTAAAGTCGAGCATCAGTGTCTTTTGCGGTTACTGCAACCAATTGAGATTCCTCAGTGGAAATTAGAAAGGGTGATTATGGATTTTGTGAGTGGTTTGCCCTTAACACCGTCCAAGAAACACTCTGTGTGGGTGATTGTAGACCGATTCACTAAGTTCGTACATTTCATTCCAGTGAGGGTCGATTATCTTTTGAGTAAGTTAGCTTGACTCTACATCTCGGAGATAGTTCGTCTTCATGGGGTACCGTTATCTATCATTTTTTATCGGAATCCGAGGTTTACTTCGAGATTTTAGGAGTCCTTGCACCATGCATTGGGTACTTGGTTAGACTTCAGTACTGCTTACCATCCGCAGACTGATGGTCAATCCGAGTGGATGATTCAGGTCTTGGAGGACATGTTGAGGGTTATGTGATTGAGTATCAAGACAGTTGGGAGGATTTCTTACCACTGGCTGAGTTAGCTTACAATAATAGTTATCAAGCCAGCATTAAGATGACTCCTTATGAGTCTTTGTATAGGCATAAGTGTCGCACCTCTATCTGTTGGACTAAGTTGACTGAGCATTAGTTGTTGGGACTAGATCTTGTTCATGAGTTTGAGGAGATTGTTAAGTTGATTTGTTAGAGACTTAAGGCTGCTTTTGACAGACAGAAGTCTTATGCCAATTTGAAGCGTCGAGATATTGAGTACAGTGTAGGTGATGAGGTTTTTTTGAAAGTGTCTCCTTGGAAGAAGGTGCTTAGGTTTGGACGGAAAGGCAAGTTGAGTCCTCGTTTTATCGGACCTTATCGGGTACTTCGTCGTGTGAGACCAGTTGCTTATCAGCTTGAGTTATCGCCTAAGCTTGAGAGGATTCATAATGTTTTCCATGTTTCCATGTTGAGACATTATTGATCGGACCCGTCTCACATTGTGCTTATTGAGGAGATCGAGGTTCGTCCGGACTTGAGTTTTAAGGAAGAACCAATTGAGATAATTGCTTAGAATGAGAAAGTTCTTAGGAGGAAAACCATTAAGATGGTTAAGGTCTTGTGGTGCAACCATGGTTATAAGGAGGCTACATGGGAGCCCAAAGCCGTCATTAAGGCCCAATATCCACATCTTTTTGGTCCAAGTAAATTTCGAGGATGAAATTTCCTTTTAAGGGGGAGTTGTAACACTCTAGAATTTTAGGAATTAAAGTGAGGAAATTACAAAAATTTAAGGACTTATTGGGTAAAAATTCGTTAATTGAGGAAGTTGGACTTATTTGTGATTAGTGTGAAAGTTGATGGTTAATTTAGAAACCCTAGTATACTTTAAGGACCCCTATGAAAATAACTCAAATTGCTTAGGTATTTAAACACCCTTAATTTTCTTTTGGCCATTTTTATTCCATTTGTTTCCTTGCCTGCCATTTCTCACTTCCTTTTTCTCTTTAGTTTTTCTTTCTTTCTTTTATTTTCAAAAGCAATCACCCTCCGTTCAAGGTCGTTTCGTCGTCTGTGCTAGTCACTGCCGCCACCAATCTTCTCCTCACACTCATGCGAACCAATCCCTCAAACTCAAACCTCTTAAGCCACCACCGTTGTGTCTGTTGACAAGGGGGACTTTTGACCTTGTCACTTCCTTTTGGCTTCATTGTTTTGTTGTTTTGAAGTTGGTAAGTGATTGGTTGTGAGTGGGACTTTGGTTTTGAGTGGTTTCTTGTTGAATTTGTGGTGGTCGGACGCTGGTATGGGTGGTTGCCGTCGTTGATGTCGTTTGGGGATAGGGGAGCAAACTTTAGTTTTTCCTTGGTGCATCATGATTTTGATTTGGGTCAAAAATAACCAACCTAAATCTGATGGCCCAAATAGGAGAATTTATGCCTAATCCATTAAGCTTTTTGGATCTAAACCTTTAATATCCAAAACCAACCGAATAACTTTTTAAGCCCAAACCATATAAACCCTTTAAAAACCTTTAAGCCCAAACCAAAGTGAATCAAACCCAATTGAACCAAGTCCAAACCCAAACCAAGTCAAACCGTTGGCCGATCGTAGATCAACCATTGGCTATTTTCAAAAAATCCTACCCTGCCATTTTTCGACGTCTTGAGTTCGATTCCACTGTCTTTTTTGCCAAATTCTAGCTCGAAGGCCTCATTTTGACTGGTTTATCTTTTGTGTTGTACTTTAAGTGATTTAGAGTTTTAATTTGGGATTACTAATTTAAAATATTCGTGTTTAGATGATCACGATTTCGAGGCAGACAATTTACGTCCTTCACCTGTTCAACTCGTTCCTGCATCGATTCCGAGAGCTACACGTAAGTTACTTTAGTTTAGTCTTGTGTTTAAGTGGTGGCTAGGTTTGTAACAATATTTAGTTGTATTTGTAGGATCTAATTCCGTTAGATCGGGAACTCGTACAGTACGTGATGGACGACCTCCTCGTCGTTAGAGTTCTATTTGCTTTAGGTGTGTTTCTAACTGTAATATACCTTAAAGTATGTGATGTTGAGATTATGTGATTTCATGCTGTTTGAGGTATGTTGATATTGAGATGATTGTGTTGTGATAAAAAAATAAAGGTATGATTGAAATTGAGTTGTGAAAATGTATGTTGATAATGTCATGCATACATATATATGTACATTGAGCATATGACGGATAATTATTGTGATTATTCTTCTATGATTGTGGTATATGATATATAAATTGAGATTGAGATTGAGACAATATATATGATAATCATGTGGTCATACCATTGTGTGCTCATGGGGTGGGATTGTAAGGTGGAAGAAGTGGTTATCATTCCTCTTAAGGTTGATACTAAAACCACACTGCGATTGGTGACGTTGGTTGGGAAAGGGTTCTAGGGAACCATTTCACTGTGTTGGTGTGATGGAGTATGGGTGCATTGCATTGTGCTTGTGATTGAAATATGATTTGTGGTTACCCTTTTGTGATATAAATTGTTATGTTGATATATGAATACATTAGGTTGTATGCACTTTAGAGACATATTGGGCTTTATAGCTCATACCTCCATAGTTTCCTTATAGGTATTTAGGAATTAGGTGACTTGGTATCCGGATGCTTAGTTACAATTTACATTATTTTATATTATTATTCTTGTTATTATTATTATTATTTTGGATTATTAATATACTTTGTTGGTAACTATTCGTTTTGGATTGTAAATACAATTTATTTTGGGACTTTTGGTACTTTATTTTTTTTAGTTTAATTAATTTATTTCATTTTTAGTTATATGTTTAATACTATATATATGTATATTTATGCTTATATTTGAGAATGAAAGTGTATGATTTTGGACTATCGAGTTGTGTATAGGTAAATTACTTAAATAACCTTCTAGATCCGGTCGTATCTTCTGGGCCGGGTATAGAGGGTTACACTAGTGTTTAGATTGGGCATACTGTACATCGAGGAAGACTCAACTCAAGCTTCCCCTTAATACCCATGGTGCCCATAAGTACCTCATACATGGCTTCCATGATAACTGATAGTACCAATTTATTTACAAATTTCAAAAGTTTATGAATCAGTTTGAAATCTCTTATCAGATGTCTTATGTCACAGTTCTTATTAGAATCTTTTCAGTGTTGTTATAGTCTTTAACTAAAGCAAGGTGATTCTAATCACTATAAGCTTTTACTAGTTAAATAGTATAGATAAAGCAGAAGTGCTTACAGGTTCGATGCCGAAGACTTGATCAAAAAAATATTTTCAGAGTTAGTCAAGAAAATATTTTGTTCAAAAACACTTTCATAAACACTTGAGCCCAGAAATCACAGTTCGAGTTTTGAAACTTGGCTCTGATACCATTAAATGTAACACCCCAAACCTGACTTAAATATTATGGTCAGATCTAAAGAGTTACCATGATCCATATGAAAAAATCCAGTGTTTTGTAAATCGAATTAAAACTATACAAAAGTATTTAACCAACATAAACGAGTATAGAAATCCAAACTTAAAAGAAATAATTATGCGAACTTAAGGAAAACAATTCCAATAAATCGAAACAGTATAATTTCAAATAAAATATCAAGCTTACGAAAATTCGATTGATCAAGCTCCCATCGCACCATTCTGCCTAGTTCTAAAGGTTACCTGAAATCAACAAACAGACAAAATGAGCTTACAAGTTCAATGTGTAACATATATAATCACCTAAATAGTTTATGAAATTAGATATGATTATCGACTTTTATTCAGACAAGTTTCACAATAAAAAACAGAAATAGAGCAACTCAAATAGGAAGTAGAGCATATTTGATACAAATTCAAAATCCTACCCCTATCCGTTACACATCACCTCCGTCCATCCCTACACACCAAATAGGGTATTAATACTCATCCATCCCTACACATCGCATACTGATTATATGTCACATTTTAGAAAATTTGTAAGCTAATTGTAATATCAAAGTGTAATAAATCACCAGAATCAGATGTGTATGTGGCTTAGCCACCAGAAACGAAATATAATTAAACTTCCCACACTTCCTCCTTTAACACAAATCTCATCCCAATGTAGATGCAAAATTAACAAATATAAAAAATGTACATGTTGTGATACAAATTCAGATCATATTTGAATAATACATATCATACTTACTTAGCTTATATCATATCAGACATTATGCAGAAAACATATTATACACTAACAGATCATTAGATATCAAGTTTTATACCTTACTTTAGATCATACGGGCCCTAGGAAAGGCCTATGTTCGATCAGAATGACATTTACTACAGTAGGAAAAATTTTCAGCATTTTGATCCACATACTCGTTTGACTTCACACGACCTACTTAGTTGGCACGTATGCTTACACGGCTTGGCACAAGGCCGTGTGACTCAAATTAGTGCCTCACATGGTCTGTCACACGGTTGTGTGACTCTAGTTAGTCCCTCATACAGCTTGTCACATGACCTGGCACACAACCGTGTAGCATTGATAACCCTCAATTCTGGCTTTCACCGTTCACAAATTTCTTGGGTTTTCGTTACACACCTGGTTGGATTTTGATACAGAAGTAACAACGATGATTTCAAAACCTAAAAACAACATTCAAATGACCAATCAAACGATTTAACAAAACCAATTCGCTAAAATTACATACCAATTTTACGTCAAAAAGATTCGACCTAAAACCCTAAATCAAACTTAAACACTTACCCTCGCACTTAAGCAGCAACACGAGAAATTAAACCAATAGAGGACCTAGACTTGCAATCCCGTCGCCTAAGAAAGAGAACCAATTGAGCACTCAAAAAGAGAAAATAATCTAAATGAGTAGAGAAAACCAATTTTGACAAATAACGAGCGAAAGCAAACATTATCAAAATTTCAGCAACAAAACTTGCGTTGTTAACCTTTCAATCGAAAACAAAGAAACACACAAACTCCTCAACAAACCAGTAGCAAATCATTAGGAAGAAAAAGGACAAAAGAATAAGAGCCAGGAGAAGAAGAAACGATAATAAGGATGGGAAAAAAATAACGTGAAAAAGAGGGAATTTTGAAAAGGATGATTAATTAAATAATTAAAAAAAATAAATTAATTTACAAGGCAGCAAAAAAGATATTTTCTTATTGCTTACGCAAAAACTCAAACACAAGACCAATGGGTAAGCTAAAACCTTACCATTGAACCACTAGGTTCATCGTTGACACAAATGTGCAAGGATTAAAATTTAAGTCAAACAACCAAGACATAGCTAAAAACAAAAGGAACAAGATTTAACAAAACAAGAATTAGATTTTTAAGGCATTACAAATGGATTCAAAATGACTAATTAATTTAATTTCATTTTCGGACTTGAATTATTTAATTACAATTAATTTAATTAATCTAGAGTCTTTTTCTATACTTAGCAAGAAAACGCATTCATTTGTGAATATAACCTATTTCTCTAACTTCATCATTTTCATTCATTTATCTTCATTTGTTTCTACATGTAATTCATTTTTTGTTTCAACGAGCTACTAGAGGGACTATTTGGACATATATAACTAAGGATCAAATAATTATAATTAAGTTTTCTCCTATTAATTATAAACTTATTTTTATCATGAAGTCATTTCACTATAGTACCGTGATTGAGCTCTCTCTAATTACAAACCATTACGAAAGCTACTTAATAAGTGATCATCCAATGACATTGTCAAAAGAGTGTTACCCACATAGGATATCCTTAATCTCTTTTGGGTAAATCATACCTCCCAATATGATCCTATTTTATCTTATGGTAACCATTACATCTCCCTTCATGAAAAGTCAATTACTATCAAATAGTAATCATGTTATTCTTAATAAAGACAAACGACCCTTGGTCACGTTTACTTTTCATCTACCATGTAATACCGATGAAAGGATATTATTTACCCATTAGTTAGGCTAGGAATTCAACTATTTTGAATGATGCTTCATATGAAAAATTTGTATATCTTACGCACCAACTTTCAATTCATTATCTATTTAATCTTAGGCTTTTACATACATTAAAGTATACGAGTCATGCATACATAGTCCATCACCCACTTAGGATTAAAGTATGTCACACTATGAAAGCCATAAGTAAAAAATTCATAAACGGATCTGAGATCTATTCTATTAGGTTTTGTCCCATGTACTGTCAGTCTAATCAGTTTTGATATACAACATATTAGTCTTTTAATCAATTTTCTAATTCCCGACTAGACTAAGGGTATTAATGTAATTAATGAATATTTTTATTAAATTAATTTGTTCAAAAATACAAATATACAAAGTCAATATATTACATTTAGGGAACTAGATCCAATAAAAGCATTTATTGAACAAAAACTGATAAATTTTCACGAGTGCCAAGATCAATGCCAATTGAAGTAGGCACTAGTGTCACGGACTTAGATTTTTCCCACGCAATCCGTGCAGCCTTAGGTCATTTGTTTCCTCCAAAAACGCCTAAGTCAGCCTGATTCCCAACAAATGAGGATTCAAAAGAATTTCCTCTAAGGTACCAACACAAAAGCGGAAGAACTTAAGATGAACAAATGAAGAACAAAGAACAAAAGAGAGAGAGAGAGAGAGTTTTGAGTGAATGCTCTTAAGAATTCTTATTGCTCAAGAATGAAGTGATTTACATGGTTGAGCCTCCCCAAAATCAACGATACAGATTAAAGTACATCAATGGCTAAGACTGAAAAGTATCTACAACAAGAACATCTAAGATCACAAGGATCATATCTTCTAAGATTTCCTATCTTGAAGATTGCATTCCATATTTGTCGTCTTTGTAGATAGACCTTCAATCTCTCCAAGCACTGGCCAGTCCGATTGGGCCAAAATACCTCCCTTGAACTCGATAGATCACACAAGTGTGCCATGGTTACGGGCTCCCATGCGTAACCCATGACATTCTCCCTCACCGAATCTAGCGACATCCTCGTTGCGTCCTTTGCATAGAACTGGTCTATCTTATCTTTGAACTGCCACAAGGCCTCGGCAGGTTCCCAAATTGTCTCACTTTCGAGAAATCCTTTCCATCGAACTAAATATTCATGCCGCGGTCGATAGTACTTCCTTCTGAACACACGATCTGCCTCGATGCTCTCAACTTCACGATCGTAAGAGACCTTTACCCCCATTGGTGCTCGTTCAGACTTGCCTTGATTTGGATCCTCCTGATCTTCATGGAATGACTTAAGCATACTTACGTGGAACACTGGGTGGACTTTGAGCTTTGCCGACAACTCAAGCTTGTAGGCCACCTTGCCCACTCTCTTTAGAACTCGAAATGGTCTCTCATATCGTCACACAAGCCCCTTGTGCAAGCCATTATGATGCAAAATCAAGTGGAGTTTAGCAAGGACTGAATCACCAACCTGAAATTACACGTCCCTTCAATTTCTTATTGCGTTTGCTTGCCTTGTAAAGGTAAGATCAAGCTAAATCATTTTGCTCTTGCCAATCCCTCGCAAATTGGTAAGCTGCTGGATTAGGTCCCGCATAACGAGTTGCAACAGCATTGGGTGTAAGTGGCTGTTGACCTGTCACTATCTCAAACGAACTCTGGTTCGTCACCCCACTTCGTTGCAAATTGTACGAGAATTGGGCCACATCCAACAACTTTGGCCAATCCCATTGTGTGGCACTCACATAGTGCCGTAAGTACGTCTCCAACAACGCATTCACTCGTTCGGTTTGCCCATCGGTTTGTGGATGCATGCTAGTGGAAAAGTTCAAGTCTGAGCCCATTAACTTGAACAATTTCGTCCAAAACCGTCCCTGAATCGCCGATCTCGATAACTTATGAGAAACTGTGGCATTCCTCAGTACTTCACCACATGTCTCAAGAACAAACAAGCTGCCTCCTCAGCAGAACACTCCTTGATTGCTGGAATAAAAGTTGTATACTTCGAAAACCTGTCTACCACAAAAAGATACTCGCAAACCCATCGGATTTAGGCAAACTCATAATAAAGTCCATGGATAAGCTCTCCCATGGACGTTTTGGAATGGGCAAAGGTTGTAACAAACCGGCGGGAGTCTTCAACTCGACTTTATCTTGTTGGCAAAACGAACAAGTCTTCACATAAGTCTCCACATCGTCACCCATGTGAGGCCAATAAAATCGATCCTCAAAGAGCCCCAAAGTGCGATGCATACCTGGATGGCCAGCCCATTTTGAATCATGACATTCCTTCATGATTTCTTTTCACAAATTCCCGTATTGTGGCACATAAAGGCGATGTCCTCGAGTGTATAACAATTCTCCCTGAAGCTAAAATCGCCTTGTTTTTCCCTCTTTGGTAAGCTCCATCAAATTTTTGGCCATGAGATCATGGGACAATCCTTCTCGAATATGCTCCAATAGAGAACTATCGGGTTGGCTTATTGTCACCAATTCCATCTTCCGGCTAAGTGCACCAGCGATAATGTTGGCACTCCTCGATTTGTATTCCAAGCTAAAATCAAACTCCGCGAGGAAAACCTGCCAACGAGCCTGCTTAGGAGACAATTTTTTTTGAGTTAGGAAATAGCTATTTGTAACATTATTAGTGTATACCACGAACCTAGAACCTAGCAAATAGTGTCTCCATGTGCGTAAATAGTGCACCACAGTGGTTATCTCTTTCTCTTGGACTGTATATCGCAGTTCTATCTCATTGAGCTTTCGACTCTCGAAAGCCATCGGATGCCCATCTTGCATCAGTACTCCCCCAATTGCATTGTCTGATGCATCCGTGCGTACCTCATACGCCTTGGAAAAATCTGGTAAAGCAAGTACTAACTCACTCGTCATTGCTTGCTTCACTTGCTTGAAGGCATTCTCACATCGAGGATCCCAATCCCATACTTTACCCTTCTTCAACAAATCCGTCAAGGGTACAGTGATTTTGGAATAGCCTTCAATAAAGCGCCTATAGTAGTTTGCCAACCCAAGGAAAGACCGCAACTCTGTTACCTTGGTTGGTGGTTCTCAATCAGCAATAGCCCGAACTTTGCTTTCATCCATATGAATCTTGCCATATCGCACAATGTGACCAAGGAATGACACCTCTTGTTGGGCAAATGAGCATTTCTCTTCTTCCACATATAGGTCATTTTTCTTTAAGGTTTGAAACACCTCCCTCAATTGTCCCATATGCTTTTCAAGTGACTTACTGTACACCACAATGTCATCAAGATAAA
Source organism: Kokia cookei (assembly GCA_039519145.1). Classification (NCBI taxonomy): domain Eukaryota; kingdom Viridiplantae; phylum Streptophyta; class Magnoliopsida; order Malvales; family Malvaceae; genus Kokia; species Kokia cookei. The sequence continues at coordinate 28,004,126 of CM076902.1, forward strand.
CAACCACAAAACGATCTAGGAATGGATGCAATACCTTGTTCATTAGTGTGCAGAATGTAGCTGGAGCATTCGTCAACCCGAAGGGCATTACAAGGAACTCAAAGGATCCATATCGAGCCACACAAGTGGTCTTAGGCTTATCCCCTTCGGCTATTCTCACTTGATGGTACCCTGATCGCAAATCTAACTTAATAAACCATCTCGCGCTACCAAGTTGGTTCGAACAAATCTGCAATAAGAGGAATGGGATACCTGTTCTTCACAGTAATCTTGTTTAAAGCCCTGTAGTCGATACACAATCTCAAAGACCCATCGTGCTTCTATTGGAATAACAAAGGTGCACCAAATGGGGCTTTAGATGGTCTAATGAACCCGGCATCTAAAAGCTCCGTCAATTATTTTCGTAATTCCTCCAACTCAGGCGGAGACATTCTATATGAGGCCCTAGCTATCGGCTCCGAATTGGGCATTAACTCGATCCTATGGTCCACCTCCCTCTTAGATGGCAACTTCTTGCGTAACTCAGCTGCCATCATGTCTTGAAAGGACTTTAATAACTAGCCCACTTCCCTTGGAATTTCACCAACGGATTTCAAACTCTCATCGACCTTCAAGGCGGCTAAGTAGGAGACTTCATCTCTTCGTACTCCTTTAGTGAACTGGATTGCTGACAAGGTTTTCCCTTCTATGCTTGCTTTCCTTTTCATTCTCACCATACATTGATGGTTTGAATCGTGGATCACCATATAATTACCGGGAGGATAAATACCCACATTAACCTAATCAAGTAGGCTTAAACCAACCACAAAGTCATAATCATCAAGTTGTATTACCTTAATGTTGGCTTTGCCACTCCATTTGCCAAGCTGGAGTTCTACTCCCTTTGCTTTGCTATACCCGTTATAGGCATGCTCTTCGAGTTCACCGTTTAAATATGACTAAAATCTTTCTCAATTTTGAGATCAAGTTCCTTCGTCATTTCCTTGGACATGAATAAGTCAGACGCACCAGTGTCAACAAGTGCATTCAATCCTCTGTCAGCCACAGTAACGTCAACAAACATCAGCCCATTACTTGTCTTATCTTCGACACCACCCAAAATTGCACTGAGATTTTTTGTGTCTTTTTCAGTTTCCTTGGCACCTCCACGTGCCTCCATGGCATTGAAGGCTTCCTTCTTTGGAAAATCCTTCATCCTATGTGGGCCTTGACAAAGATAACACTTTAATGGCCCCTTTCGCTCCCATGGCTTGCCTTGACTAGCTTTTGGGCCATCATTCTTCTTGTCTCCCCCACCATTACCCTTGGCTTTTGGCTTGGGTTTGGAGGACTCATTATTCTCGGACTTTCTTCCTCCAATCTCCAAGATATTTTTTGCCTCAGCCATGGCTACAGTCAATTCAGTGATGCCTTGGCAACGTAACTCTTGCTTCGCCCACATCTTCAGCCCATCCTCGAACCAATAGAATGCTTCTTTCTCGTTCAAGTCTGATATCTGAAGCATCAACTCGCTGAACTCCCGTACATATTCTCGAACAGTGCCTTATTGCGTAAGCTGACGCAACTTGGCTCGAGCCTCTTTCTTAGCATGCTTCAGGAAAAATTACTTCTTCAACTCTCCTTGGAACTCCTCCTAAGTCCCAATAGTCATTCCTCCACATTTCTCATTCATGGAAATACGTCGCCACCATAAGAGAGCACTATCAATAAAGTAAATCGAAGTAGTGTTTACCTTAGTGGCATCTTCCTCGATGCCCATTGCCCGGAAGTATTATTCCAATTCCCACAGAAAGTTATCCACTTCTCTCGCAGACTTATCCCACTTGAACTTCTCAGGTTTTGGAACATCAACCTTGCGTTGCTTCGATCCTGAAGCCATCATCCCACTTCCTAAGGCAACCTTATAGATAGTGAGCTCCCCTTTAAGCTCAGCAATCTCCTCCTTCAAGGCCGTCACCAAGGCCTCAAGAGCATCATCTCTTACTGTCAACTTATCAACAGTGGACCTAAGAGACTCCATCACAAACTTTTTTTTTATATTCCCTTAGATCATCAATACTGCTCATGACAATCTCAAGTGTCTCTTTCATGTCTCCCATGGACTCTTCGAGATTGACCACACAATTCTCCAAGCTTGATAGCATGTCCCTCGATCAATTAGCCTTTCTAGCCCTTCCGCGGGTCTCCATAGGCTCAACATGTTCAATGATTTCTTTTGACATCTTGCAAGGTGCCTTCGCAACATTAGCTCTGATACCAACTGTCACGGATTTAAATTTTTCCCACGTAATCCGTACGGCCTTAGGTCTTTTGTTTGCTCCAAAAACGCCTAAGTTAACCTGATTCCCAACAAATAAGGATTCAAAAGAATTTCCTCTAAGGTACCAACAGAGAAGCGGAAGAACTTAAGATGAACAAATGAAGAACAAAGAACACAAAAGAGAGAGAGACAGAGAGAGAGAGTTTTGAGTGAATGCTTTCAAGAATTATTATTGCTCAAGAATGAAGTGATTTACAATGAGGGGAAGGGGCCTCTATTTATAGTTGAGCCTCCCCAAAATCAACGGTACAGATTAAAGTACATCAATGGCTAAGATTGAAACGTATCTACAACAAGAATCTCTAAGATCACAAGGATCATATCTTCTAAGATTGCCTATCTTGAAGATTGCATTCCATATTTACCGTCTTTGTAGATGGACCTTCAATCTCTCCAAGCATTGGGCCAATCCGATTGGGCCAAAAGACCTCCCTTGAGCTCGATAGATCACACAAGTGTGCCATGGTTACGGGCTCCCATGCGCAACCCGTGACACTAGTTCATCTTTGTCAGCTTCATCTACTAGAATAGTGCATGGATTGACTTCAACATACTTTCTTTTCAACCATTGTATTTGAACTTCATCTCTACAGGTTTCTTATGTACTTCTCAATAGCATTAGCAATTCTAGGATTTTGCTCATTAAGAATTTAAAAATTAAAGAGGGAAAATATATCCTCCTAGATATAGCTTTTTCAAAGTGACATTGTCATCAATGTTACTTTTTCTTGTAGTATTAAGATGTAGCATTTTTTTGTGAATTACAAAAGGGAGAATAAAACCCTAATAACAACGCGATTGAAACTACTCGAACCCAAACCATATTTGGAGCAATGAACACCCTTAACCATCACATCAACAAACGAGGTTTTAAGATATAGAGTTATACAAGTCAATATAAAGTTTTAATGTAATTTAATCATATCTTTCAAAGTGTAAATCTATGCTCTTATAACAACTCCTTATTGGTCTGCATGAATTAAATTAGAATGACATTTTACAAATGAACTACAATTTTGATTGCATAAGATTCATAGGTATATCAACAAATCAATTCATCAAGTTCAATAAATGTCTTGATATCATGTTGTTTAATTTTTGTCTAACTCTTAAACTATCTTTTCGAAGAACTACTTAAGAAATCCAATTTAATCTAAAAAGATGATTACTCAATTTAGATTTATGAAGTACTAATGAAACAAGAATAAAAAAAGTTTCATTATCAAAAGAAATAAATGAATAAAAAAATCAAGTTAATTGTTCAAATCCATTGCAATCATAAAAATTAATAAATTTTGTTCATGATTTTCATTTCAAACAAAAAAAAAATATTGAGCTTCACAATCATTAACAATACAAGAAAAATAGAGAGAATTAAAGAACTACGTAAATTAATGCATCAATTTGTTTTAAAAAATATTAAAGAGAATGTATTTGGTTGAAAATTTTAAAAATGATTTTTAAAAACACATGTGTAAATTAAAAAATAATGAAAGTTGTTTTGATTGATTTTATTAAAAATGCTTTGTAAATTTGCAAAATAAAAAAATAAAAAAATTTAACTTTAAATGAATTCTTCAAATTCATATAAAGATAAATATAAATATAAAAAATTTTGACTTTAAATATGTGTAAATTAGAAAATAATGAAAGTTGTTTTGATTTTTTTTCACCAAAAAAATATTATCTTTTACAGATTAATATTGTCGAAACCCTATTTTTTGGAAAACGACGAGTTTCGAAAATTATTTTTATGTTGGAAAATGGGAGTCGCCAACAATCTTTTATTCGGTGTGATTGGATCACCACAAAACGTTTTTAAAAAACCCGTTTTGAAAACATGTAGGTCTTCGAAATCCAAAAAAACAGGTTCGGGAGTCGGTTACGCATGAGGAAGGATTAGCATCCTCATACTCCCAAAATTGGTACCGTATTGATTATTTTCGGGTCTTAATTTGTAAAATTTAAAAGCTCGAATAAAGTTTAAAAATACGATCCTTGAGTGCATGAGTTAAGTTTAAAGGAAACCGATTTTGTTTGGAAGTCCCGCTATTTCAAAGTGATCGAGGAAGAAAGTTACGTCCGGTGAGTTAGGACACAACGTTTCAAGATCCAGAAATAACAAGCTTTCCTTCGTAAAACTTTTTAAATTTTTGGGAAAAAGATGTTCAATTATCTTGATTTGAAGAAAGGTTGCACCTAGTAAGTTAAGGCGCAAATTTTCAGAATCGAAGATAAGGAAACATTGTCTCGATTAAGGGTATTCGATTATTTCGATTTGAAAAAAAATTGCACCTAGTAAGTTAAGGCGCAAATTTTCGAAACTCGAAATAAAAAAATATTGCCTCGATTTTAAAGTTTTTATGAAAACAATTTTGAAAACAAACATGTGAGTTTAATATGAATAAGCAGTTAATAATGGATATTAAATAACACGAAGTAAGATAAATAAGAAGATAAATGGTAAAAAATCAAAAATGCAAAATACGAGTGCATAATAGTTAAATTCAAATGCAAATATTGATGAGGAAGAAAAATAAAGCAATCAGAGTTGAAAAATGAGACTTTGAATACCCGGGGACAAAATGGTAATTTTGGACTCTCAAGGGTAAAACGGTAATTTTGGGAAAGTTCAGAGTTAAAAATGGAATTTTTACACCCGAGGGTAAAATGATAACTTTTGAAAAGATTGGGATTAAAAACGAAATTTTTGGACATCCGAGGGTAAAGTGGTAATTTTAAGGAAAATCGGGATCAAAAATGGAATTTTTGGACATTCGGGGTGAAATAGTAATTTTTGAAATCTTTGAGGTCAAAATGGAATTTTTGTAGGTTCGGGGGCAAAAATGTATTTTTTGGAAGTTTCGGGGTCAAAAATGGAATTTTCGAAAGTTCGGGGGTAAAAATATATTTTTTGGAAATTTTGGGGTCAAAAATGGAATTTTTGGAAGTTTGGGGGTAAAAATATAATTTTTGGAAGTTTCGATGTCAAAATGAAATTTTTGGAAGTTTGGGGGTAAAAATATAATTTTTGATAGTTTTGGGGTTAAAAATGGAATTTTTGGAAGTTTAGGGGTAAAAATATAATTTTTGGAAGTTTAGGGTCAAAATGGAATTTTTGGAAGTTTAGGGGTAAATATATAATTTTTGGAAGTTTTAGGGTCAAAAATGGAATTTTTGGAAGTTCGAGTGTAAAAATATAATTTTTGGAAATTTTGGGGTCAAAAATGGAAATTTTGGATAGTTTAGGGGACTTCACGACAATAAAACCAAAAATAGGTGACACGTGACAACCCGCATCCTGAAGTCAAAGGACTAATTTGAAAACCATGAAAAATTTTTAGGTTGATTTTGTAATTAAACATAACTTGATTTAAGGGCAAAATTGGAGCAAAAATAAAAGGGGAAGGACCAATTGCATAAATAAGCCAAGTTAGGGACACGTGGCAGCTTCTTGAGCTTTCAAAAAGTCAAGGGATTAAATCGAAAATGAAATGAAATTGATGGGTAAATTTAAAAATAAATTAAAAAAACATTAGGACTTAATTGTTGAAATCAAAAAATATGGAAGGATCGAATGGGAAAATAACCATTTTTTAAAAATTTGATTCTTAAGCCTTATGCCAAAACGACGTCGTTTTGAGGCTTGGATGCCTAAGCCAAAACGACGTAGTTTTGGCCCCCTATATAACCCACCTTTGTCCCCCTTTTTTTTCATTTTCACACTCTCTTCTTCAAAAAAAACAAAAAATCCTCTCTTCTCTCTCCTTAGTCTCTTCTTTCTTTTTTTATTTTTATTTTTATTTTTTCACCTTCAAGTCGTAGATTGGGCTCCGATCTAACAAAATCGAGTCTTGATTTTTCAAAAAGGTTAAAAAGAAGTGATTTTTTTGTTTTATTTTTTTATATTTTTCGAATCTACTCTAGCCTCTTTTTTACATATATAATATAATAAAAAAGATGAATATCTATTTACATATATATATACACGTATGAAAAAAAAATAGAGATAAAATCAAGATATATATTTGTATATATATGCACAATGTGTAAGTAAACAAAAATAGAAATAAAGATGCATATTTTTATATATATTTATGTACATGCATGTATATATATAAAAATCATAAAATCATATATATGTATGCGGGCATGTATATAAAGTGAAAATAAAATAAAAATGTACATCTATCTATCTATGTACATATGTGTATATATATATATACATGTAAAATAAAACAAACACATAAATTAAAATTTTTGCTATTTTTGTTATTTCTCAATGTTCATTTTTTCTACAAAAATTTGAGTAAGAAAAAGAGCCCCCCCAAATCTTTTTCATACGGCTTTTATAGCCAAATATTATAATGTATTGGCTGCTTTTCTATCTTGTTATTCTGTCTTCCTTTTGTTTGCAGGTGATGATGGTAGTGGGTGGTGCTTTCGGCGGTGTCAGTGGTTGCAGAGGCAAGTGAAGGGCAACATAGGAGCAGCTGGAAAGGTGCTTGGGAAATTAGGGTTGTTTTTAAGTTTGGACTATTTTTGTAATTGGGTCATTGGTTTAGGTGGGCTTAAAATTTATAATTGGACAATTAGTTTTGTAATTTGGACATTAAAACAAAAATTTTATCAATTTAATTTTGGAGTTGGGTCCTGGACAAAATTGGGCTCCAACAAATATCAAATCTATTATTATCATCTGAATTATGTAAGAATTTTTATTTTATTTTTGTTATTTTTCATGTTCGTTTTACGGTTCATGTTTGGTGTGCGTGACTGCCACTCCTAATAATGTTCCTTTCTTTGGAAATACAATGTGTTTAACCATTGCACCTAACCACTTGTTAGTAATTTTTATTTTATTTTATTTCCTATATTTCTATTAATGTAAAATAGGAACTAAACATAATTACTAAACATGTTCTCATGTATTTAAATTGAGAACAAATTTTTTTTTTTTGCTTTTCAAATATGTTTTTAAAATCTTCAAAAAAATTAAAATGAGATTTATTTTTGAAATGGAAATGAAAATGAAAAGAAAAAAAATTGAATTTCTCGAAATTTGCTTTAAACTCTTATGAATGATTGTTGACATACACTTCATATTAAAATAGCATTATTAAAATTTTAAGGGTAAATTATATTACTAGCCACTTGATTATTATTAAAAAAATTTGTAATTTAGAAAAACATTAACAATAAAAAAGGCCAGGGTTCCAAGAGTACTCTCTCTGAATTTCTTTAAGGAGGCAATTTGTGTGATTAGGTTTGGAAGGGTGGTGGTACTTATGGGGGCAGAGAAAGGGAAAGATGATGTTCGTTTGTTGGAGGAGGAATTGATGTAGTTGTCGGTTAAGTGTTCGATGGTCATACCCACAGACAAGCCAACGTTGTTATGATTTGTTTGGACTAAGAAGAGTTATAATCTGAGTAGTTTGAGAGTGCAACTCAAATGTTTATGGAAGACTGAAAAGAATTTTGATATTAAGAGTTCGAGAGATAATTTGTTCACCATCATATTTTATGATGAGAATGATATGGAGTTTGTGTTGGAAGGTTGTGCGTGGTTGTTTAGGAGGCAGTTGATTCTGTTTGAACGTCTTTTGAAACCGTTGGACAGGGGGATATTCAATTGGTTTAATCAATGTTTTGGATGAAGGTTGGGTCGTGTTCACCGGAATGTGATAAGAAAGATTTGATGCATGCTATCGGGTCTACTTTTGGTGGTTTACGATCGAAGGTGATTGGGGAATTTTGTCGGATTAAAGTGGAATTGGATGTGCAACGGCCGTTATGACGATGTGTTTTTGTGACTACTGGTGGGTCACAGAAACTGTGGGTGCCTTTTAAGTACAAGGGTTTGCCAGTGTTTTGTTTTGGTTGTGGTAAGATGGGGCATGATGTGAGAGATTGTGAAACTACACCCGATGGGGATCAAAATTTACCTAAGGAAGATTTTCCTTATTCTATCACACTTAAGGCAGAGTCCAATGTTCGGGGGAAGGAGTATCGTGGTTTGTCTGATCAGAAAGATGTTTGCCCAAAGAATTATGTCGGCAAGGGGGCAAGTGGGATGATTGTTCCGGTGGGTGTTCTAATTTAGGAGTTAGGAGAGGTTGATTCTAGTGAGAAGTTTACTAGTGGTACGATAGCATTGTGTAAGGAGGACTCTACTACCGTGTTAAGGGATAATTTGGATAAGATTGGCCTTGTGGATAATTATGAAAATTCGGTGATTTTAACGTGAGAATATAGGATGATGACTAGTTTGATTTCGAATGGAACTGTTAAGGGGATGTCTCCTGATAAGGTCATACTGGTTAGGATAAGGGTGATTTATTGGATAATGATCAACCTGTAATGGAATTGGTTTCGATGGAGCATGATGGGTTAAACGGTTTGGGGGGATTATTGGACCAATCTGGTGGGAATAATGTTGACGGATGCTAACTGGTTAAAGATATTGGAGGAAGTTATGGTAAAAAATAGAAGCAATTGCCTTGTGGGCTGAGGGATGATTTGGGAGGTTTTTCAAGTGTGAATGGGAAAAGAAAATGTGTGTCTAGTTGCGACTTAAACGTGGAGGAGTTGGATGCGAGAGGACTGGTTAAGAAGGCGAGAATAGATGAGTTGCAAGGGAAGGGATTATCGGTTGGAGTGGATTCTTTTCTTCAGGATGGTGAGTCATTGATGTTTTGTTATTTAAGATTGGCGGCAGCCAATACGCTTACCGACTAGGCGCAATGAAAATTTTAAGTTGGAACGTTCGATGGTTGGGGAACCATCAAGCAATTAGAAGGCTGAAACATTTGTTGAGGCTTCGCAATCCCTAATTGGTCTTTTTGATAGAAACTAAGATTGATAAGAGAGAATGGAAGTTGTTAAGCGTCGATGCGGTTTTAGTAATGGCATTGATGTTAGTGTCAATGGATCGAAAGGAGGAGTGTGTCTGGCTTGGATAAAGGATCTATCAATCTCATTACAGTGCTTTTCTAGTAATTAATTTGATGTTTTGATAGATGGCTCGGATGGAAGTAGTGAGTGGAGATTCACAGGTTTTTATGGAACATTGTTTGCACATAATAAAAATGAGAATTGGGATGCTTTTAAATCATTAGGGGTGAATAATGTACTCCATGGGTACTAATATTCAAGAAAAACTTGATATGGGTTGCGAATGAGTCTTCGATAGGTTTATTTCTTGATATGGGACTTCGCCATTTATCTACTTCGGCTTCTGATCACTACCCTTTGTTGTTGGATTTGGTTAGTCATTCTTGTCCTAATCGGGTTCCCGAGTTTCAGTTTGAGGTGTGTGGGATGATGGCGGAGTCATTTGCTAGAGAGGTGTCTGCTCTTTAGAATTCAGCTTCAAGGGATATGATGGCAAAGTTGAGTACTTTGAGGGATGGTTTGATTATGTGGTTGAAGCGGATACGTAGGTCACGAAATGGTTTAAAGGCGGCTCTGAATCGAAAGTTGGAACTGGTAATGGAGGCTGATCGAGATGTAAAATCTGGAGGAATTAATTGGTACAAAGGTTCAATTGAATTTGGAAATGGGTAAATAAGAATTGTATTGGGAGCAGCGGGCTAGAGCTAATTGGCTTTAGGTTGGGGACAAGAATACTTGGTTTTTTCATAATTTTGCAAAACAAAGGCGACGCTCAAATTTGATTAAAGCATTAGAATTTCCTGATGGGCATTTGACAGATGATATAACCGAAATGGAAGGGATAACAAAGGGATTTTTTGAGCATTTGTTTCAGTTGATTGGTAATGTGGGTTGTAGAGAGCACATATTATCCGGTATTGATAGATGTATTACTAATGATGATAATATTTTACTTATGGCTCCTTTTCGGGTGGAGGAGGTCTCCCAAGCATTGAAGGTTATGGAGGCTACTAAAGCACTAGGTATGGACAGATTTTCGGATATCTTTTTTCAGAAAATTTGGGATATTATGGGAAATGATGTTAGCAATTATTGTTTGAGGGTTCTCAATGATGGATGAGGGTTGAAGGTCGTTAATAGAGACAATAATGTCTTGCTTCCAAAGGTTCTTAATGTTATTAGTATGGTAATTTTAGCCCCATAAGTTTGTGTATAGTTATTTATAAGATCATTACTCGTATGGTGGTAAATCAATTCCGGATGGTACTGGACAAAAGTATAGATCAAGTGCAAAGCGCCTTTTTTCCTGGTCGGTTGAATTTTGATAATATTTTGGTGGCCTATGAAGTTTTACACATTTCAACATAGGAGAGGTGGAGGTAAGGGTTATATGGTTGTCAAATTGGTTATGAGTAAGGGTTATGACATGGTGGAATGAGATTTTTTGAAAATTGTAATGGTGCGTATGGGGTTTGCGGAAGGATGGGTGACCTTAATAATGAAATGCATTTCTACTGTCTCCTACTCAATATGTTTAAATGGACGGTTAGGTCCTCTTTTTTCCCTAACACGAGACTTGCGCCAAGGAGACCCACTTAACCCTTTTTTGTTTTTACTTTGCAATGAAGGGTTATCCTCTCTTATGTGACTTGCGTTCGTTAAAAGACATTTAAAGGGTGTACGAGTGAGCTGGGAAGGCCCTGTGATATCCCATCTTCTGTTTGCCGATGACAATATACTTTTTGAAAAGGCTTCTTTAGGAGTAACACGAGTGTTGAAGGATGTTTTATGGGAGTATAAGGTGAATTTCAATTATTGTGTTAATTTCAATAAATCTTCGATATTTTTTAGTGCTAACGTATCTGAGATTCGTCGTTGTGATTTAGCAAGTAACCTTGGTGTAAAGTATTCTAATAATCCTGAACGTTATTTGGGTTTGCGAAATATGGTTAGGCGCAAAAAAAAATTGTTTTTTATGGGTTTGAAGGAACGAATGTAGAAGAAGATTGGTGGATGGTGTATGATGTTTTTGTTTTTGTTTCAAGGTGGGAAGGAAGTGTTCGTTAAGGCGATTCTTTAGGTAATTCCGACATATACCATGTCATTTTTTCTTTTTCCAAAAACATTTTGTGAGGAGTTGGAGCAAGTTGTGGCTAAATTTTGTTGGCATAAAAGGGGAGGTAAACAAGGGATTCACTGGTACAATTGCAAAGGAGTTTCTCAGATTGGCGTGGGAACATACCTTATTGACTCAGCGCCGTCGTTTGTACGGAGGCTAGTTTTTGACGAGGCGGTGAGAGAACCAAATTGAGGCTCCTTGGTGTTTACCGTTTGTATCCCCTTCAAAGTTTACCCTAGCTTCTAACCAGATTGTTTGCAGAGATAGGGTTGTGCCTGGATGGGGATTAGGAAAGTTGTTTTTGGGAGACAAACCGTCAGCTGAGTAATGTTTATCTTCATGGTTCGGGTAGTATGAATTTCCCTAGGCTTGTGGGTAGTTGTATTTTGGATTTTTGTGTTTTCCTTAATTTCGTTGATGTGTACATTGCTTGGGCCGAGTAGGTTTTAGACCTTATTTGAACTGCTGAGGCCTAGTATTTTGTTTGTTTTATGATTAATGAAAAAAACCTAGTTGCATTCTTCTAAAAAAAATGTAATTTAACTATAAAAAAATAATAAAATGGTCATTAAACTATTAGTAAATTTCATTTTGGTCATCAAGTGGCAGTTTTTATAATTGACATAACAACTTTAACTCCCAATATTTATACATTTTATCAATTTAGTCTTGATTCTAAAAAAATATAACTCTCAATATTTATACATTTTGTCAATTTAGACTTGATTCTAAAAAATATAACTCTCAACATTTGCATTCTGTGTTAATTTTAAAAGTATGAGAAATCACAGTTTTTTGTTTTTTTTTTTGTGCATATTTTCAATCAAATTTAGCTGATAAATTGTTTTAAAAGCTTTTTAGGTGAAAATGTCACAAAGAAAAGCAAAACTACAAAAAAAAAAAGAGACCAAATTACATAATGTATAAATATTGAGGGTTAGATTTTTTAGAATCAATACTAAATTTAATAATGTATAAATGTCTACAGTTAAAGTTGTTACTATGTCAATTCTAAAAGCTATCATCGTTAGCTAGTTGGCCCACCAAAAGAAAAAAATTAAATAATTGGGCAACCATTTTATAACTTTTCATAATTGTGTGATAAAAAAAATACTAATAATTGAGTGACTACTATTGTAGTTTACCCAAATTTTAAAGGTTCCAATTATATGAATGTAAATAATTGTTGATTCAATTTTAATTTTATTGGTATAGTTTCTACTATAACAAAAAGTAGACATAAATTTAAACACAATAAAATACATTTTCCCTCTAATTTTAGGCTTTGAGAAAGTTATAAATCACAGTAGTAATTGCATAAAAAAAAAAGTAAATAATCATTTCTATATAACATTACTAATAATCTAAAATTATATTTTATCATTTTATTAAGAAAATTATTATTTGACGTTTTAATTTTTATTAATTTAATAGGTAACAAATATCCCAAAATTTTGATTATCTATAATATCTTGGTAATTTTTTTTTGGTGAATTATAATAATAAGATAAAACTCAAATAACAAACATAATTGATACGACTTAAACTCGTGTCACACTTAAAATAATACACATTTTTAACCATTAAATCATCACATAAAATTCTTTAATCGTAATATTTTATTGTCACATTATGTGACAGTGACAATTATATTTGAATATAAAAACATTAATTTTAAAGTCAAAATTACATTATCCAATGACTCAATATAATAATGAATCTTACAATTTTAATCTCATGGGAATAATTCCACCGCCCATGGCAGCTTAATCTTTGTGTTTAACACAAATTTATTTTTAACATTAGCTGTAGGGAAAAGAATACAACTAGAATCAACAAAAATGGCGGGTTTCGAATCTAAAATCATGTGGCACTCTTTAAGTTTTGACCACAGCACCATCTTTCCTGACACCCGCTTTATTTATCCAAACGAAACAATCAGATGAATAAACTTAGTCCAAATAGCGTTTCTTATAATGACCTTATGCATTTCAACATTTCTAATACTTCTGTGATGAATCCTAACATATAGGCAAATCCGACGGTGGTGCTGGGAGAGACTGTAATTCTCCAACTCCATTCTCAACCAGGAAAGCCATAGCCAAACCCCATGTGATGTGAACATCCAAGTGACAATGCATTAGCCACACACCTGTTAGCAAAAGAGTTTAGATTCAACCATCAAATGAAGGATTCATTGAGAGACTATTTGAAAGAAATTATTACCTGGGTTATCAGCAACGAATCCAATGACCGCCCATCCATTCGCAGGGACTGCAACCGTATTCCTTAGAGGTGGATCAACAAGATTGAACTTAGATGTATCTTTTTTGGGATTGAAGTTTCCAAAACCTTCTGCAATGATGTAGAAATCGTATCCGTGAAGATGAATTGGGTGGTTATCAGGTGCGATAATGCTTGTGTCTTGAAGCACAACCTGTACTCTTGAACCGAACTTCAATTTGTACAGTTTAGTTCCTGTAATAGGTTGGAAGACAGTTCGGCTCACATTCCCGGTATAATCGAATTTCACTGGTGGGGTTCCTGGAAAATCTGTGGTGAACACCCCTGGAATTCACTGTTGGTGAGCTTGTAACAATGAGAATTTCCGAGGGAGCACGAATGAGACATTGTTCATGCTAGCAGCCAAACGTGTACTGTTTGGTCCTTGGCAGCGACTTCTATGAAAATTTGGTGGGCAGTTGTTGAGTCCTAAACCAGCTGTGAAGAAGAGGCTTTCCGTCGATCTCAGTTGGGACTTGGACCTTCCGGAGACTTCTGAAGCTTCGGCTGAAGGCTGTAACGGTGTTGGTATCATTGTAGGCTGGCAGGGAAGGCATAATTGTTTTGGGTGCATTGCTCTTTTTGGCAGACTTGTATTCAAGAATGGCTGTTGTAGTAGTGTTGTCGAAGGGTACGTTTGGGGCGCTTTGGTAGGCTCGGGCTGTCATGTTGTATCTAGCCGGTCGCTGGTCTGCTTTGATCAGTACATCAGTGGTTTGGCCGGGACCTAGCATGAGTACTGAAGTGGTGAAGGGTTTGATGTAAGTGGCATCAGCACCAACAACAGCGAGCTTATGGTTTGCCACTGCAAAGAAAAGCGGTTGGTTCAGGGCTGCATTGATGACTCTCAGGAGGTTGGTCTCACCGGCGTCTATGGGAATGATTGTGGTGTCTGCAAAAAAAAAAAAAAGCAAAGCATGTCAATCTTCTGGGAAATCATATAATATACGGAACTCAAGTTCTAAATTTGAAGAAGCAAACCTTTTCTGGAGCATTTGTATAGATCACCAGGTTGAGCATTGATGGTGTAAGCATCAGAGACATTTGGAGCTGCCCCTGTCCTTGTTGCTTCCCTTACAACATCAATGGGGTTTGCATCCCACCATTCACCTTGTAGTCATAATCAACAATAATTAGATTCATTCAATCTAGGCATAGCCCTCATAGTTAATTATTATTTCTCCAGTCTGCTTGCTAATTAGGACTCATCATGTTGTTTATAATTAATTAAAAAGTTAATATATTAATTAATTACCGAGTAAAATTGATGTTTCGAGGTTTGGCTTAGGGAAAGGGTAGGATTCGCCTAGTCTGGGACGGATGATGAGAGGTCCATAAACAGTGGCTCTAAGCCACGAGCTGTGAGCATGCCACCACAAGGTTCCTTCTTGTCCTTGAATTGTGAACCTGTAGGTGTAACTTCCACCAGGTCTAATTGGGCACTGAGTCACGAATTCTGGTCCATCTGCCCATCCGGTTCTCATTTGCCGAACACCATGCCTATAAATGAAAGTGGTCATGATATGAAAACTTAAAGTAATATTTCCTGTCAAAACATTAATTTCGAAACCAGTACTTAGGGTATACTATATTATGTATTATCGAATGTGCAATAACTGAAATACCAGTGAATGGTAGCATTGTATCTGGCTTTGTTAACAACTTTAACTTCAAGGGAGTCTCCATTCCTGACCTCCAAGGTAGGTCCAGGAAACATGCCATTTACAGTGATCCTGTTGCGAGTGTTGCACAGCCTCTTCACTGGTGTTGCTTGGATCTGTTTCATTCATAATTTAATCAAATTAAACGAACCAAGAAAGAGTCGCTAGAAAATATAAAGAAATAACGTAGAAACAAGCAAAGCCACTAATAAGGAAAAGAAAACACAGACAAATTTCTGTCGTTGAATTTCTCCACTTGTTAAGGACAACAATGTAGAAGAAATGAGAAGGAAAAGGCCGATGGAAAAGTTCTTGAGAGTCTTCATATGTAGCTAAGCAGCTAGATCGAAATAATTGCCTTTTTTGTTCGAGGATAAGTTGGTGGCAGAGACGGGTGCTTTTTATAGGAAGATACGTTGTTTGAGCAAAATGGTTCCATGCAAATGTAGTCAAGTGGTCGACCCCGGCTTAAGTGGTTGTTGCACCCACTAGCCTGTGTATTAAAAGTGAATAATTAGTTTCATGAAGCAGCCTTTGCTTTCTTCACAAACTACTTTTTTATTGTTCCTGTAAATCAGAACTTTGAATTAATCAATTAATTAAAATCAGCTGGTTCTTGAATAGTAATATTTTCCATAATAAAACTAGAAAAGCTTCAACATTAGTAAACAGGAAACACAGAATATTCTTCTGACTTTGATTTCAGAAATCTCGGTAATGTTTCCTAAGCCATGGAGAGAATGTTCTTGGATTTTTGTTGTTGTTGAATTACGAGAAGAGAGTAAAATCCTAATAGCATCGTAATTGACACGACCCGAATTCAAGTTACACTTGACGCAATGAATGCCCTGATCATCAGTTTAACACACGGAATAAATATTATCAATTCTTTTAAAAAGTTATTTGCTCAAAACCGACCTAGGATGATCTTGGGTAAATATTGTGGTTTGTTTCATTATTCAAAAAAAATAATGAATTTATTTAGTAATTCATTATAAGCCAACTCAACTATACCTAAAAAAAAATTAATAAGAATTAATATATTATAATTTAATTAATAAACATTTTAGTTATTTTTTTAATATTTTAGTTTTTTATTATCATAATTATTTAATTTTTTAAAGATGATTGAATTCAGCTATTCAATTAATTCAATTGTACAATTCGATTGATTGAGAGCATTGCTTTTTCAATTTTACAAACATGATATTAGATATAATAATAAAATACATTTTACTTTTTTAAAAAATTAAACTCGAATTTTAAAAATAATATTATTCAAAAAGATAAATACAAACTTCTAAAAAAAATTCATCAACAATAAAACAAGTATAAATAATTATTAGTCATTTAAAAAATATTAAAATATTAACATCTTAGATTTCTTTTTCCTTCTTGGCCAGTTGTCATCTTCATTTTAAAACCATGGTTTAATGAGAGAAAACGTAATACATAAAATCCATTAAGATATGTCTTAATGGCACAGTTGAAAGATAAAACATCAGAAAATGGGTATCGCGGTTGGCAATCATTTTCATTTTAATCCTTTAATTTTAATAAATTTTCATTTTATATTACGTTAATTTAATAATATTATTAAACTTTCATTTTAGTCTCTCTTTTTATATTTTTAAAAATTAATTTTATTTTTGAAAAACTAAATTTTTACAAAAAAAAAAAAAGAATTATTCAGTTGTGGAGCTCTAATCCAAATCTTTGTAAAAACACGAGTTTTCTTTAGAAAACCCATGTTTTCCCCTTCCTTCCTTGAAAAAAACTAAAAATGAATTCTAAAAAAGAAATTTTAGAAATGGTTTTTCCTATAAAAACCCAAGCAATTTTCTATAAAACTTCATATTTTTTTCTTTTAAGGGAAAAACTAAAATTAATTAAAAAAAGGAAATTAAAAAGATAAATTATCTTCCTATAAAATCATAAATAATCTCATGTTTTCCCTCTAAAATCTCAGTTTTTTTCTTTTACTGAGAAAAAAATTAAAATTAATTTTAAGAAAATGAAAAAGTAAAATAATTTAAAAAGATAAAATGGATTTTACCTATGAAAATCTAAGGTCTTCCTATAAAACCCTAGGTAAATTTCTTATAAAATCCCAAGTTTTTTTTCTTTTATTGAAAAAATTAAAATTAATTCTAAAAAATAGATTGTTTTAAAAACAAAATAAAATGAATGATCAAAATGAAAATTTATTAAAGTTGGGTGATTAAAATGAGTGTACGATAACACCGAATTAACGATGATTGATCAAAATGAAAACTTATTTGAGTTAGGCGACTAAAATGAAAATGGTTTTTAATGACAATGTCAAATTTCCAATTTTTTATTTTTGGTGTCCAAATAAAAATTTATGAAAGATGGGTGATATATATATATATTTCAAAACGCAAGTTTGGAGAATGAGTTTAGAAAAACTTTTAAATCGATGAGATTATTTTTTATTGTGCATTATACTCCTTTTTTTTAATATACTGATTTGATTATATGATAGTATATGTTCATACTTTATTAATCCTCTGACAACGCACACACACCTTACATACACAGGTGCTTGAACTCGAATCTCTTAGGATGAACATCATTTTTTTTTTCACTGAAGCCACTCGTTGGGTTCATGGTGCATTATATTCCTAAGTTGACATAAAAAAACTTTTAAATACTGATGTGATTATAAGGTGTGTGTGCGTTGTCAGAAGATTAAGTTGAAAGAAAATGATAACAAAAATGATATATTGAAGGAGATGATTAAAATAAAAAATTAAATATAGTTTTAATATTATTAGTATTTATTTTAAAATTAGATTTTATTCAAATTTTTTAGGAAGTTGGATTATACAATTTGTCTATATATACTTTTATTTTAGTTACTTTTAGAAAGATGAAGTTTTTTAATTTGTTTTTAATTTATTTCGTACTTCTATATAATACAATTAAATGATTTATAATCTTAGTACTTGTTTCAGTTACGAAAATGAACAATTAGAAATTTTGAAAATCATTATGATAATCAATTAGATAAGTTGATTTTGAAAAAGATTTATAAAGCTTAATTTAATTATATTTGATGCAATTTGAATTTAGTTTTGTTGAATTAGTTTTATTTAATAATTTAATTTGATAAAACAAATAAAAATGTTTTTAAATAAAAACTTGTTTTTTTTTAATTACAATAACAGGACAAAACTCGAACAATAAACATGACTAATGCAATTTGAACCCAAATCACACCTGAAGCGATAAACATGACTAATGCAACTTGAACCCAAATCACACCTGAAGTGATAAACACCCTTAACCATCAAGTCATCATATAGGGTTCAATAAAAATTTGTTTTTGAAGAAAGAATTCAAAGCATTAATAATATTTCAAAACTTCCAAACATCTTAGAAAATGCTTTGTACACTAGAATATTTAAACTCTTGAACTTAATTGAAAAACTTTTCAAATCAATTGTAAATCTGCTCCTTACAAGCAGTATCGATATTTTTCAAAATGTATCGATACTTGTACAATTTTTATCGATACCTTATTTTTTGCCGATACCAAAACTTCTCTCTGTTTTCAATAAAAAATTGAACACAAACAATAAGTAAAATTTTATTGAAACCTATTGAATTTTATCGATACCAAAATTTTATATCAATACCAATTTTGCATCATGTTTTTTTCATGATCTTTCAAAAATGTCAAAAAATATCGATACCCATAAAAATATATTGATACCGTTTACCAAGTATTGATAAATCGTTTCTGGAAACGTTGGAAACTAACTTTAACGGTCACTAAATCAGGCATTAAATGCTTTTAGTATCGGTACTTTTTTGTTGCAGGTGAATTTAATGATCTGATATTTTCATCCCAACTGCTTTATTTATTTTCTCAACAACTAAAACAGTTGAAAATGAATTAGAGGGTATAAATACCAACTTCTAAAGGTCCTACAACAACAAGAGAGACAATCAAGTATAAAGATCAATCAATACAACCTTAGTGCTTAACTCTTTCATACTTTTCTTATACACACTTGTGAGCTTTTATTGTTATTCTTTAGCTCAAGTATATTCTTATACATTTGTACTTAATTGACAAACATTCTGATCTTGTAAGGATTACTTTTTAGTTTGCTATTTGTATTTACTCTTTGAGAGGGTTAGTATATTAATATTTGAGTAGAAATCTTAACAGAGTTGTAAGATTAAACATTGTCCTCAAATATTGATCAATTAGTGAATTTGAAAAAATTCTTAATTGTGGAAAGTTAAGGTAGTAGAGTAAGCAATCGGGGTCGGATCACTCTAAATTCTTGTGTTCACTTTTCTATTTTTCCTCTCTAGCTTTCACAGAGTTTTTAGAAAAAAAATATTGTTATGGCCTAATTGGATAAAGGCAAAAAGGATGGAGAGAATGCACCTCGATTGATACAAGGCAGAGAGCCATCAAACAAGGTGGTCGAAGATGGCTAAGAGGCTGAGAAAATCGGAAGTGGGGGTAAGTGAAGAGCGGAGGAGAGATTGAGGGAGGGAGAGAGAATCTTGGTTATGGCCCCAGGCCTTGGGCCTTATATATTCTTAGCCCCATGTAGGGTGTGCCTCATATTATTTTTCAGTTAAATTTTACAATATTTTTTTAATCAAATTTTAATCATTCTTAAAATATTTTAGTATGATTAAGATTATAATCCTTAACTTATTTAAAATATCCTTATATTGTTATGTCAATCAGAAAAAAAAAAAGACTTTTTTTTAAAAAGCGATGAGATATATCTCTTCAAAGCTATCTGTACACCATACAATCCTGACATTGCTTTCTTTTTCTTAGCCCTAATGTTGTCGAATAATTCTCTATTCTGTACATTGACAATTTCGATGAAGTTCCTTACGTTATCAACCAGCGGACACTGGTTATCTGAGTCTGAGTACACCAACCATTTGAACGATTTATGGGACAACCATCCTTCGAAGAAATAGAAAGGATTTTAATATTGTTGATTATCTTTACTTGCAACAGTGATATCAGAGACCTATAATCTGTTTAAATACCAGGAAACAAATATAATTGTATCCAATCGAAAAATGAGCCTAATAAGCCCTTTGTTATATGATGGGCGGTACACTAGTTCTCATAAAGGTTAGTCTCCGTAAAATATGTATTTTCTATTAAAATATTATTATTTTGTCTCTTATTGTTATAGTATAGCTTTTGTGTGTTTCTCATAGAAAGAGAGATTACAGGTTAAATCAAAATATATCATTTTTGAGTGCAGTAACTTGAACAAATTATAGTGAGATTTTTGTACTAGTAAATTTTATTTTTCGTGAGAGCTCATGTTAGGTTTTTAGTTGATGCAATCGAAACTAATTAAAAATATGACTAAGGTAAGTGTACCTATCAATTAATAGTATAGTTACGGTGAGTACAGATATCGTTCTCACGAAGACTAAAAGTACTAGTAGTTATTGTCTTCCTATTAGGTAACCAATAAATTGGAGTATTTGCTTAAAACTAAAACTAACTAAATTAATAAATTAAAAAACACGGCAAAGAACAAAGCAAGAAAGCAAGGAAGTAACAACAAAAAAGCGAGGCAATACCCAAGAAAGAATCCAACTAAATTTTATCTGTCATTATCAATCTGAATTAAATAATCTATTCACTTAGTATCTTGATCCATAGAAATCACTAAATTATGCTAATACCTCTATTCAAGCATAAAAGCAATGAACTCTAGGTTGATTAATTGAAATTTCTTTTTAATTAAAACCTCTATTATCACATTAACTCGATCTATGGATCTCCCTATAAGATTTGACTTTAATCTAGTAGATTTATGTTGTCCTATTTTTAAGATTGCATGCAACTCCACTCAATTATGCTATATTTACTCTTAGATAGGGTATATTCCTCTTTTGATTTAAGTACATCAAATATGAATTAATATGTCGAAAATATTAAATCAAGAATTAAGCACTCACAATTGAAAACAAGATTTGCGTACAATAGAAATCAAATGCAGAATTCATCATAGGATTCATCTCCTCTAGGTATTTAGAAAATTAGTTCATAATCACAAATAAAAACATCTCAAAGACAGTATAACCACAACATAAAGAAACACATTATAAAATTCAAAGAAATTAAAAAGAGGTCTTCAATCTTTACGGAAATCTGCTCCTAAGATGGCTTCAGTGATGTTTTTCAAGTTATTTTCTTCAAGATTCTATGACTGCTTACTCCCCTCTTATCATATTTGGTATTTATAGGTTTTAGAATGCCCAAAACCCCTAAAAATTACGTTTTTCCACGTGTTTGGAGTACAATTCGTGAAATCCACACGATCTGGCACATGGTTGTGTGCCAGCCCGTATGGCTCACATGGCCGTTTGCCCAGTCCGTGTGGCTCACATGGCCGTGTGCCCACCCTGTGGCTCCTAAAATCTACTCTTTTTGTCTGATTTTTGCTCGTTTTTCGCTCCTTTCGTTCTCAAATGCTCTCTTAAGGATAGAAACATGAATTTAAAGAATTATGAGCATAAATTCACCATTTTTAATCAAATAATCATCCAAAAACGTATTAAAAATGAGATTAAAACATGTTACTCTTAGCACTTATAATTAACTCATAGAAAGAATTAATTTTCCCCATTGGAAAGTTAATAAGTTTTCATTAGCCCACTCACTAAGCAAACTGAAGGTTTGGGAATAGCAAAAAATATCATGTTGGTTAAAAGCCGAAAAACGACCAAACTATTTAGTCGAAAACACAACTACTTAATTTATAAAGTTTATTTCTATAAATAACAGAAGGCTTGATTTTAGAAAAAAAAAAATTTGCTGTGCAACAAACTTTTTTATAAAGTGAAATTTTCCAAATTCTTGTCGTTCACCCCAAGTCCCAAATGTTGGCAAACTTGCTATTGTTGTTCCTCGTGCACTTGTTAGTGGTCCTAGCGCTTCTTCCTGACCTTCCCTTCAATGTGAGTGTAAGCCTATTGAAGGGTGTTTAAATTCTAGTTTTCATCAACTTACCATTCATATGTCTGATCAAGTAAAGGTGGAGATCAGATTTAGTTCCCAACTGGGATAGCAAGGCGGGAGCCCTCCGTGAAAAAAGTTTCCATTGCAAGGTATTGCCAATTCCTAAGAGGCTCCGTTTGAAACCAATAGGCCCTTAGAATAAGGTAATTAGTTTCACATCGATTTTGACAATACCAATTATATATACCGTTTCAATAGTAAATCAAAAAATTTAATTTTCCTTTTCTCATCAGTAAATTTTTTTATTGTACCATGGAGGCTCTCATTAGGGGTGTTCAAAAATATCAGATTCGAGATACTCGATCCGTTGATCCAGTAAAAAAATAAACGAGTATTTTTTTATTTTTAATAAAATTTTTGAGTCGGGTACCCGACTCGTTATTTTTACGGGTTCATAGGTTGAGCTCGGGTCACAATTTTTAAATTCCACAGGTACTCGACCAGGTTATCTATGTGTTTTTGTATTTTTTTTATTTTTAAATTATTTACAATTTTTAATTAAAACTTAAATTGATTCCCAATTTTTTATCCTAATTACTAAATAATTATTCCACTCATTCAATTCTCCCATGCAAATAATCTCTGTCAACCCCACTCTCATCGATCAACTGACCATCTGTGACTAGGGATGTTAAAAAATACCTGACTCGAGATTCCCGACCCGTTGACCCGTTAACCTGTCAGTTTGAGCTTTTGTTTTCTATTTCACTATGGTGCTTTGCAAATCTTTTGGATGATAGAAAATTAGAAATTATGGATATTTTATAACAACCATAAAGCTAGAGCTTGATATTTACTATTATTATGTTTAAAGATTCTAAATTCTTGCTTGATTGTTTCCATTTTTACCTCATGTTGTGACCCTATAGGAATGAAGAGACAAATGATTTCCTATTAACTTTGTCTAGTATTAGACAAACAGACTTTCATTGATTGTATTCTACAGTTTATTTAATCATATAAGACTATTTTATACTTCTTTTTTCTGAATGCACTTTGATCTTGCCTATGCCCCATGGATAGTGTCTGTTCATAAATCATGTTCCTTTTTTCTGATATTATTTGTTGACTGTAATTTAAATTGTTTTGATGATATTGTCTTTGATGAAAAACTCATTTCTTAATTAATTGTTTTGATTGTAATTATCATCTTAATTGTTCTTTTGGTTCTTATTTAGTCCACTTTTTTCCACCAGCTCTGTGAAAATAAGTAATTGAGTTATGGTAGTTGAATTATCTAATTTTTAGCTTATTTTTTCTAGATTGGTTTATGATAAAAGTTCAAATTTTCAGCCAAGAGTATTTGTTATCATGGTTTTCTTTGCTTTCACCATTCATCGTATATGTTGGCATTTTGACTTTTTCTTTATGTTGTCACTTTTTGCATGTGTTTAACCATTGATGGTAGGGTTAACTTTCTTCTATATAAGGAAGAAGGCATGTAAATATAAATAAACTAAACCAAAGCTCAAGTGTACTTTGTTTGTTCTACGAATCATAATTAACAAAAGTATATGTTTTTTTAGAATATGTCGGCGATTGGGGAAAATGATGATGACTTAAAGAAGATATATTCCTTAGCTAATTCATCTAAGGAACTTGAAAAGGCTAAAATGGTGATGGAGACTCCAACAAGTGCAAAAATACAAAAGGAAAGGAGAGAAGGCCGTTGAAATTACAACAGATGGAGGTAAAAAGAGAAAACCTTCTACTGTTTGGGATCATTTTAAAAAAACTAATGGTGATAAAAATCATGCTGAATGTATTTATTGTGGTGGAAAGATAACTTGTTCATCCAACAGTAGAACTAATGCAATGAGGCATCACAGTAGTTAGTGTAAGAAAGCCCCTTTTAACCTAGATAAAAAAACAATCTTAGATTTTGAGTCTAAAATAAAGTGCAACGCTGATGGGACTATAGAAACTGTTAGTGTTATTAGATTATGGCGTTTTGATCAGGATGATATTAGACAAGAACTTACTAAAATGGTGATTATTGATGAGTTGCCATTTAGTTTTTTTGAACATGAAGGTTTTCATTACTTTTGCAAGATTGTCATTCTTGATTTTGTTCCTCCCTCGCGTGTTACTATTACAATTGTTATGCTTTTTTTATTGAAAAAAGGAAGACGTTAAAGAACTTTTTCAAGAATTTGTCTTTTAGAGTATGTCTTACCACTGATACATGAACATCTAGTCAAAATTCTTCATATATGTGTCTTACTGCCCATTTCATAGATTATGCTTGGAAATTACATAAAATTATCATTAACTTTTGCCCAAGTGCTAGTCATTCTAGGGAGCTTACTAGTAGAGATGTTGAAAAGCGTATACTAGAATGGGGTCTTAAGAGGATCTTGACTATAATGGTTGATAATGCTAGTTCTAATGATCTAGCGGTCAAGTATTTGAAGAATTTTTTTGTTAGACAAAAGATAGTATATAAAAAATATAAATGTAATTTAAATTTAATAATAAATTTAAAAACAAATAACAAGTATACTTTACGTAGTATTTGTAGATGGATTGTAAATAAAAATCCGTTGAGGCTTGTATGAACAGTCTCCTTAATACAGAATTAGCCTCTCCTAGGTGCTAAAGAACTTTGGACATCTATCTCCTAGGGTACAACAACGAACACTCACCAAAAGCAACACAACTTTCAGTGAATAGGAGAATTCTAACAAAGCCTCCTCTATCACCAAGCAAAAGTTGTAGTTTAAGAGAAAACTAAGATCAAGTATTTAAAAGAGATCTTTCTTCTTTCTCTTGATTTGTTAAAATGAAATGAAAAAAGGCTATTTATAGTGAAATTTTCATGAAACGGTTTCATGTAATTTAAAACAAAACATTATGGCAGGAGAGTTACAAACATAATGACAGAAGAGTTACAAACATAATGGCAGGAGAGTTACAAAATAATAATAATTGGTGAGTTACAAAAAATTAAAAGCAAATAAAGCTACAGTAACTGCCTTTGGAACACCAAAGGACAGTTATGTTGAAGAGAAAAAATATTTAAATGGGCTAAAAATTCGGTAGACCTATTAAGATTCGACCGGTCTGGACTTTTCGCGTCACCCATGTCGTGTTGATGCGGCCTTAACCCGTTTTAGTTTGATCCACACCCCCTCTCTTCGCACGAGGGAGAGATTTGATTTAGTCATTTACTAACCAACATGTTGCTTCTAGCTTATAAACCCTTTCCTATATATCACACTTATAACAATGTGGGATATGATGTTTTAAGCACCATTTTTCCTTAACAATCATTTTCATATAGCTTACTTAGCTTCAATTTCTCATTCATTATTCAATCATTTTGAGCATATTATTTTCCAACAATCCCCCACATAAATGAAATTGAAAGATAAAAAAAATTCAATGACACAAAATGGTGATAGAGTTTACATTAGATATTTGCATAGGATAGGTAAGCATCAACCCTTAAACCTTCCCTTGTGAAAGTATATTTACTTTACTGGTTGACCAGTAGACATGATGTCCTTGAACTATTCTGCCTTTGGTGTAAACGATGATATACCTTACTCAAATACCTCACTGACAAGATTTTTTATTCTCATGGGTATGTTCATTTGGCCGTGAACATCTCTAGGTTCTGCAAGAGTTTTAGAGAACTATGCCCTAATAGTCTCATTGAAGCGGCCCCACTTCACTCTCACATAGGTGACTTATGTTGTTTGGTTCACTGAAACTTACAATGGTCATTAAAAGCATTTGCTTAACCTTTTCCACATTTTTAATCACTGTTATCATCATAGAAATGGACTTGGGATAATAACTCCCACAGTGATTTCACATGTCTATGCAAGTAGGTTGTCCCTTTGAACCTAGTTCTTGGGATCTCCAATCAACTAGGTAGGGTTTTCCTTCACATAACGCCTTTTATTTCATGGGCTTTAGTCTTATTCCTTTCGATGTTTCTAGACCTGATCTCGATTTAAGCGTTTTGTTAGCGGATTCGCAATGTTATCTTTTGATTTTACAAAATCACTAGAGATAACTCCATTTGAGATTAGTTGTCTAACGGTATTATGCCGATGACGCACGAGACTTACCATTACGTTAACAAGACACCCCCACATTTCAAGTGGTTCTAGGACACCCCTCACATTTCCAAGTGGTTCTAGGAAACCCCCACATGTTCTGTGATAACTCAGAGCTTCCTAGCAATGAGTTCATCATTTCCTTTAGAGCCAAATTTATCCATTCGACTACTCTATTTGATTTAAGGAAAATATGGTGGTGTCATCAAATGATTCAACATATTCATCACCATAATCACTTGTCAATTTTTTGCTTGTAAAGAAAAGCTTCGTTTTTGCTCTTAAGCAAATACACGTAGCAATGTTTTGTGCTTTCATTAATGAAGGTAACAAAGTATTTATTCTTTCTTCTCGTTTGAACAAATCTTATGTCACAAACATTGCTATGATCAAGTGATTCTGTGTTTCTTTCAATTATTTGAAATGAAGGCCTCATCAATTTTCCCTAACACATGTTTCACATTTATGAATATAATTAATCTTTATAAAGTATTTAATTAACAAGTACGAGCCTACCATGTCATAAATTAAATGATTCAAAAATATAAATGGAAGAAGCAACATTTTTATTCATTGTCATTACTTTTACAGAGATTACATATCCCCTTCTCATATAAAACCTATATCAGGCACACAAGTCTATATCAGACATTTCTTTCAAAATATCGTCCACAACATTAGCTTCATTGGTTCTAACTCTTTTTGGAAGCCTACAATCAGATGGCTTGTGCCCTATCTTATTGCAATTGAAGTATTTTCCTTGGAATTTGGGCTTCTTGGAAACACCTCCTTTTGGTCCCAGTTTAGACCTAATATGAGATTATTTTCCTTTCTTGAAGTCCTTCTTGACTTCTACTACATTTGCATTAGCTACATTAAGATTGACTGTTTTGTTGAGCTTTTTAGATGCACTCCTATTGTCTTCTTAAATCCGAAGTCTGACAAATAATTCTTCCACTATCATTTCCTTTCTTTTATGGTTCAGATAGTTTTTGAAGTCATTCCAAAAAGGAGGTAGCTTTTCGATAATGGCTGCCACCTGAAATTATTCACTTATAACCATCCCTTCAACAAGAATGTCGTGAATGATCAGTTAAAATTCTTGCACCTGATTCACAACAGCTTTAGAATCAATCATTACAAAATTTAAGAATTTGGCAACTAAAAATTTCTTAGCTCCAGCATCTTCAGTTTTGTATTTATGGTCCAATGACTCTCATAGTTCTTTAGCTGTCTTCTTCACACTATACACTTCATATAGTGCTTCAGTCAAACTGTTCAGAATGTAATTACGACATAAAAATCAGAGTGCTACCAAGCTTCAACAGCATTGAAGGCGGTAGCAGGATCTACCTCATCCTCTCTCACAGTAGGAGGATCATCCTTTAGAAATTTGGTTAGGTTTAACATGGTCAAATAAAATAGCATCTTTTGTTGCGATGTTTTAAAATTCTCTCCGGTGAATTTCGTAGGTTTTTCATTATGGCTCATAGCCACCGGTAATGTTTGACTATGACTTTGAGCCAGAGTAGGGACAATAGCACCACCAGATTGAGGACTGGTTGAATTCTTGGATGTTTCAGACATTTTTCCCGTTTGGAATTCAAAAATAAAACCAATATTTTCAAATTTATTAATCTGTTAAATGTCAAGAATTTAGTTAGAAACTAAAAACTAGAAACATAAACACAACTTTTGTTAAACAGTAGGAATTTAGTAAAACTAAAAACCCAAAACAAAAGTTCACACAGACTAATAGAAAACACAATAATCAACAGTGCACCAGGTAGGTTACTTTGAAAGAGAGGTGATGCACTAGACACGCTTAAATACCAAGTCTTTCAAAAAAACCAATCCTAGACATGCACTCCCAAATTGTTTTTCAATTATCTGTATGTACTCGCCTTTGTTTTGTAGGTTTTTGTCTTAAGATTTGTAGACAAAAGGCAATATATAAAAATATAAATATAACTTAAATTTAATAATAAATTAAAAAACAAATAACAAGTATACTTTACGTAGTATTTGTAGATGGATTGTAAAAAAAAATCCGTTGAGGCCTGTATGAACAATGTCC
Source organism: Kokia cookei (assembly GCA_039519145.1). Taxonomy (NCBI): domain Eukaryota; kingdom Viridiplantae; phylum Streptophyta; class Magnoliopsida; order Malvales; family Malvaceae; genus Kokia; species Kokia cookei. The sequence continues at coordinate 28,032,598 of CM076902.1, forward strand.
TTAAGACAGATTCGCCCTCTCCTAGGTGCTAAAGAACTTTGAACGTCTATCTCCGAAGATACAACAACGAACACCAACCAAAAGCAACATAACTTTCAATGAATAGTCATTTTGAATCACTATAAATTATATGATTTGTAAAAAAAAATTTATACAAATTTAATTCGGGTATCCTGTGACCCGAAATTCCATGTACTTGGTATTCAAGGGTTGGGTCACGAGTCAAAATTTATAATGCCCAAAAATTCATGTACCCAGTTATGAACACCCATAGCTCTCATACAATGAGTTGGATTGCATTTTACCTCCACTACTAAAATATGTGCAAATTAGCTCATGTATATTAGATCAAAGAGAAAACTAATCATTCCATTAAAAATTTCATCCATTTCTATTGTTAAGTGATGATACAGTTGATGGAGCAAATATGCAGCGATATGTGATGTGTCATGTGTACCTTATCATCTTAATGTGGCATTTTGCTATGTCAGCAAGTATTTAAAAAATTAAAATTCTTGGTTTTCAAATAATTAAAAAAATTTTAAAATTATTACAAATTATTAAAAATAATCTTAATTTAAAATCAATAACCAAAATTAAAATAACTACACCAAACCACAAATCCAAAATAAAAGATTCAATTTTTTTTTATATTTATAGTAATTTAAAATAATAATTGTTAAATATTTAAATAAATTATAATTCGATCATGATAACTAATTTGCAATTGTTATGAATATTATTAAATGGATGTTCAACCTTTTATCTTCATTGACCTTTAACCTTCCATCTTCTTTAACATTTTATATTTTTGTAACTACTTTTTCTTATTTATGTATTAGAATATGAAGAGTCGAATCTCCCTATATATATAGAGAAGTATGCTACTTGTAAATTAAAATGAAGATATAGAATGCAATACAATTTCTCATATTCTCATATCCAACATTTTTTTATTATTTTTGTTTATAACAACAATTTGAATATTTGTTGTACTTTTAAATAAATTTTTTTATAATTCTTAATAATTTTTTGCATAATTACTTGAAAAACCACGTCAACCGTTTCTTTAGATTCATCTTAGTTTTAGTTTTTCAAATAATTATAAAAAAATTGTTTATATTATAGAATTTTTTATTTTAAAAATATTTACTAACATGGTAAAATTTTATATTAGTATGAGGTACACGTGACATGTTACTTGTCAATACCTACTTACTCCATTAGCCACGTCATCAGTTAATGGTAGAAATTTATGAATGTTTTAATGGAAGGGTTAGTTTGCTTTTTGATCTAATGTATAGTGGTTAATTTACTTTTTTTTGAATAAATGGAACAAAATATAATTTGAGTTCTACTGAGTAATATTTTCTCGTGTCTTATTGATGGGAGTATTCGGGTATTTATACATGCTGTTACAGATGCTATTACAGCTCATGATAGGTCCCCAATGTCTTGTCTTGACTCCATTGCCTCTAGTATAGACATTCTCTGTCCCTAATACTGGCATTCTCTGCGGACTCAAGATCCACTGGACACGTGTTTATGACGATCCTTTCTATTCCTGGGATTGACATTCTGAGTGGACTTCGTACCTGCTGAAAAAGTGTTTGCGTGACATATGGAGCACGTGGTCATTTTGCGAGCTCCTTAAGTATATGCGAGCTGAGGCTGTGGCGTTCCCTTGGGTTGGGCGAGCTGGGTCCATGAACTCCACCTACGAGCTGGGTCCGTGAACCCAACTTGCTGTCCTCTCGCAATTCACTCCGCATGCAATCTTCTAGTGGGACCTCTTCGGGTTGCAAGTAAGTGGCTCGAATCCTGTCTAGGACTTGGGATGGTTTCACACAACCAGTATGACCCCTTCGAGATAGAGAACTCGATCATGAAATTGGGAAGCTTTATCCCTCGCACGGGCAGAACTTGTTGCAGTTCCTCTTGCTTGGTGGTGCAGGGATAGAGTTTGGTTGTCACCAGAACCTGAGACAATAGTTCTCACGACTGACGGGCTTGGACGATTCGGTTACCGATGCCTCTCATCTTCATCATATTATGGATAAAAGAAGAAAGCATAAATTAAAAAGCAAGAGTGTTTTTTTAATTACCTTTGTTTCAATTGCTGAAAATGCTAAATGTGAAGGATTTAGGGCTGAAAAGCTTCTCCTTTTAAAGAAGGATTTCTCTTCCTGCATTTTGGCGATTCATATAACCGAGGAAGATCACGATCCAGTTGCGAATAGATGGAAACAGTTCAAATTTCAACAGTCAAATACACGCACTCAAAACCCACTTGCGTATGTGGTAGAACGGTCGTTGTGCATCACACCTCGCATCGTGCCCAGCAAGCTGCATTTAAACTTGATGTGATGGATCTAAGAAGCTCCACTTTGTAACCCTCCTTAGACCCACTAGGGGATCACTAATCACCAACTCGAGTCCTAGACAGGATTCGAGACACTTACTTGCGAACCAGAGAGGTCCCACCAAAAGATTGGGTGCAAGGTGAACCACGAGAGGATAGCAAGCTGGGTTCGAGGACCCAGCTCAAAAGTGGAGTTCGCAGATCCAGCTCGCAAGGCAAACTCAAGGATCTAGCTCGCCAAGCTAAGGGAAGGCCACAACCTCAACTCGTATATACCCAAGGAGCTCATAGAAAGGACACATTTCCAGTAGGTACATAGCCCGCTCAGAATGTCAGTCCCAGGAACAGAAAAGATCGTGTGCTCCGTAGACACATGTCTAGTAGATTTGGAGTCCGCAAAGAATGTCAATACTAGGGACAGAGAATGCCAGTACTAGATGTAGCAGAGTCAAGACAAAATAGTGGGCTCCTATCATAAACTGTAATAGCATCTATAACAACATGTATAAATACCCGAATACTCCCGTCAATAAAACACGAGAAAATATTACTCAACAAGTTCTAATACAATACCATTCATGATATTTTTCCCACTATCAACCTATTCTTGATGAATCTTTACGGTGACAGTTTCCTTCATGGAGTTGGTCAACTATCAAATTCAGATATATTTTTTATACAATCAAATTTAGAAACTTTTCATTGTCACAATGTTAAAGTTTTTTTTAATGTTTTAACTAATAATTATGTAAAATATGATGAAAGAAAAAATTGAAGTAATAAAACATAAAAAATTAAAACAATAAAACAATATTGGGAAGAAAGGATATTCATGAAATTAATTAATCAGGATCTATATTAGGATTTTCTAGATACCCTAACTAGCTAGGGTAGGAGTTTAGAATTAGGAGTATATTTTAACAAATATCTTAACAATGGATCATAGGGGTATAATTATGAGGATGAAGCTGTTGATTTTATTCTTATATTTAGGGTTTAGATACTCAAAATTAGACATGTTTAACTGTGGCTACGAATAACTGTTGTTCATTGTACATCATAACAACAAACTACCAGAATTTTGTTTCTGGAAAATCGAAATTTTCATTCTAAATCCAATGAAGAAGGAAGAGACAAAGGCTGTTGCATCATCACAACAGATAATCCAGGATTTTGTTTCTTTTATTTGTACTATAAAAGTGACTTCATCTTCATTTCCTTCTTCACCCCATTTAATTTCTTGTATCTCATCTGATATCCCATCGTTTTTCCTATTGGTCTGGTTCTTTTCAAGTCAAGTTCTCTATTACAAGGTTTGTACATGTAAATATATATCTATGTATATGTATCCCTCTGTTCAACTTTGTCAATCTGAGATTACGCATGAGAGGTCAAGTTTTGATATATATATGGTATTTCACGAACCCTTTTCTCGACGTTAATGGACTCCGTTTATGGAAGAAAACAATTTAATGCAGAAAACATAAGATTATTATTGTTATTATTACTTTCTAGAATAAAAAAAAATAGAGTTTTCAAAGGTCAATTTGTTGTTTCCGTCAAATCCTACAATGCTGAGATGTAGTCTTTCTGCAGATGTTTTCTTTCACATTTTCCTGAAATTTTGTGTTCCATCAATCTGCTTTGCTTCGTCTCTTCCAAATTAAATAGCTAATTAAATAACATACGCAAAGGATAAGTGTTAATGTGCAAAATTGTTTCCCATTGCCAGCAGCCTCCACGTCCAACTGCCCTATTTCGAAAGTGTTTTCCTTCAGTTTACTAAAGAACATTAGCATCAAAATCAATAGAGAGCATCGATTTTTGTTCCTCAATGGCAAGTGATGAGCAGATGATCAAGATTGTCGGGGATCAATTCTGTGTCCCTTACACAATGCAGCTGGTTGTGAAGAGAAAAGTAGAGTCATTTTCCAATATACACTACGATGTGTTTGATACTACTGGAAATTCTCCCCTTCAAGTCGATGGAGGTGTCTGGAACTCCAAAAAGAAAAGGGTCATCAAAGATCCTGCTGGTTTTCCTGTCATCACTCTGCGCAAAAAGGTATATAATATATGCAGGCAATAATTGTATAACATTTTCCTCTTTCTTTCTTTTTTATTTTACACTTGGAGGTGACGGTGGGTGTTTTGGATATGAACAGGCACTATCCTGGAAAAAGCAATGGCAAATCTATCAAGGTGAAAGCTCAGAGAAAAACAACTTTTTGTGCAACGTGCAGCGATCCAATGCGCTTCAAATGAAGAACAATCTTGATGTTCACTTAGCAGGCAGCTACTTGGAAGATGGCCCTGATTTTCATGTAACTGGAAGCTTCACTTCCATGTCTTTCAAAGTTTGGAAAGGCAACTCAGTTATTGCAGAGGTATGTAAAGCTTTTTCTGTTTCAATTATTGCTGCAGTGGCTAGATTGAGGCCCTTGTTTAACCAATTAATAAATGGTATATGTGACCGTTATTGTTTTTGTAAAACCCACTGCTGTATCATGAAAACACAGGTTATGCATAATTACACATGGGGAAGCTGCATGGGCAAAGAAAGTTTCAAGTTAAAAGTGTATCCAGAGGTGGACTATGCCTTCATTCTAGCTTTGACAGTGATTATGCACGAGACAGACAAAGTATAATCTTCAATCTCTCATGTTATAATTTATAATTTATGTTTTGCAGTGTATATTTGTACTGTATTCCTTTGAACATATAAACAGTTACCCTCCAAAAGGGAAACCAACAGTAAATCGAAATGTATAATTAATATTCCTAGTTTCATTACCATTAAGGCAATTAGCTTGATTGTAAGAATGAGGTCCTGAATACTTTTAACCTTCAGGTTTAAATCTTATTATGTTTGGATTTGTCCAAATATATTTGGATTTATTAACGATACATGAATGTAATTATTGACCATAATTGTATCTTCTAAAAATAAAATGATAATTGATGTCTACGAAATTAAATAAAAATTTGACTGAAACAAATGTATTTGTCAATTAATAGTATAGTTATGGTGAGCAAATATATTGTTCCCACGAAGATTAAAATTGTTACGAATTACTGTCTTTCTATTATTTAACCGAATAATTCGAGTGATTGAATAAAACAAAAATTAACTAATGAGCACCAAATCAGTAAAATAAACTATTAACAACCAATAAGTGAAACAATACCCAGGAAAGAATTCATCTAGATTTCATCTGTCACTATCAATTTAAATTACGTAATTTCTCTACTTAGTAACTTGATCCGTAGAAATCCCTAAATTATGTTAATATTTATTTCGAGAATAAGAGCAAATGACTCTAGGTTGATTAATTGAAATTTCTTTCTAATTAAAATCTCTATTATCACATTAACTCGTGCTATGGATTCCCCTATTAGATTTGACTTTAATCCGGTAGATTTATGTCATCTTATTTCTAAGATTGCATGCAATTCCACTCAATTACGTAAGATCTACTCTTAAACAGAATCTATTTCACCTTTGATTTAAGCACAGCAAACATGGATTAAAAAAACCAAGAATTAAGCACACATAATTGAGAAAAAAATCTAAATATTTATTGCATAAAATAAAAATCAAATGTCAGAATCCATCATAGGGTTCATCTTCCCTATATATTTAAAAAATTAGTTCATGCTTCAAAATAAAAACCTCCAAGATATAGTATAACCGAAAGAAATAAAGAATATCATAATAATCTCTTAATAAATCAATTGAGAATCTTCAATTTTGAAAGGAAATCTGCTTCAGAATTGGCTTCAATGCTAGTTTTCAAGTTGTTTTCTTGAATATTCTATAACGTCTCACCCTTATCTTCTTATTTTTGTCATATATACGTCTTAGAATGAGCGAAAAACCTAAAAATCGTTATTTTCTATAGTTTGGAGTACAAATCTATGAAATCAACATAGCCTACCACATGGTTGTGTGGTAGGCCGTGGGTGGGTTAACCCGTGTGACTCTTGTAGCTTGCCCCAATTTTTCGAATTTCGCTCATTTTTCTCCCAAATGATCTCTCAAGCATAAGAACATGAATTTTAAAAATTAAGAGCATAAAGTTCACAATTAACATTGAATAATCATCCAAAAAACGCATTAAAAACGAGGTTAAAATATATTACATTTGGTACTTATTACTAATTGCATGATCATATCTCAAATTACTTTGCACTTGCTTGTAGCTTCAAGAATATTGAATGATAGATCAAAGAGCATGTGGTGCTTAGTTGTTATATGCATTATTGTAACAAACAATGATAACAAGTATAAAACAACATAGAAAATAATATCATAACTTGATAATATAATTCAGTGTAAACTTATGACTGTAAGACTTTACCTAAAGATGAATCCAGTATTAAATTACATTACAATTAATTATTTAAACTCAACCAATTGATCCCACATTCAGTAGAACTCACTCTTTCAACTAATAGCAAAAAATACTAACCAAAATTAATTGTTTGGGCTCCAATGTTTTTCTTGTTTTCTGTTTACAAACATTTATCCTCTATTTTGTTGCTTATTATTATCATAATTACAAATAAAAGATTGCCAACACTCAAGCCTAGAAAAAGGTTTCAGCTTGTTGTCGACTTGTTGCTAACAAGCTTTGCAACAGCTGTTTACACTAGCAATAGAAAATCTCAACAAGCCAACCCAACAACTAAGACTACAAGTTTGGCTATAAGTATAGCTATTTCAGGAGATACATTGAAGCTGCCATATTTAATCAACTAACGAGGAAAGAGAGAGAGGAGAGATAAGGTGAGGTGAGGATCCATAAATGAATTCATTAGCTAAATAATATTTCTCTATTTTTCTGTAATTAGACCAGTGATTGTATTACAAGTCTTACTAATTTTAATTAATTGAAAGAAATCATCACAAGTATTTGCATGATATGTATTTTGTAGTAGTTAATCTAGTAATAATTATGGCTAATATGGATTATAGGTTACATCAACTAGATTTTTGAGTTGGTAGTTTAAATTTTATGGTAAGTTACTTGCCAAATCTATAATTGTTCCATCAATGTGTATGTGTGTATAAATACATATGAGGTTGAATATAAATGTACTTTTACCTAAGACAACTAGTTTATTGAGTTTGAATTTGTAATGAGGTTATTGGACATTACCATGATTGTACAAAGTATTGGTATAAAAATTTTAGATGTGAATTGTTGGTTATTAGTTTTGAATCTGACTTGGTTATATTTTGGACCCTGCCATTGGGAATGAATGCAATGGACATTATGAGGTTACCTCATGATTAGGACCTTGCCATTAGAGTGAACGTGGTCGTAATCCAATATTTCTTTGATTTGGCTATGTTTTGGGCCTTGTCATTTGGGATGATTACAAGGTGTACATGCTAACATTCTTTTAACCTTCACAAGGTTGCTTTATGAGTATGGACCTTTCTTTTATTATGAATATATATATATATGATTGCTGTTAGATTATACAAGAAGAGTATAATCTTGATATTATTCAAAAATCAACTCATCTCATATACACATACAATACTGAATATATAGGATAGCTGGTATAGTAGTTACCTGACTATAACTGACACTAACTACTAACCATCTTAACTACCAATAACTACCAGTACATCTATACTATTATTCTCCTGGTTCCTCAACATTTTTAACTACACTATCTTCAGTGGCTGAATTTAATGGCAACACACACAAATTTGAACGTGCAGGTATAAATTGTCGAGGAGGTAATGGTTTTGTAAGCACATCTGCCACCTGCTCATCAGCTAGAACATAGTTAACTTGTAGACTTCCATCGAGAACCCTTTCTCTAACAAAATGATGATTTATCTCAACATGCTTCATCCTAGCATGATGAAAATGATTAGCTGCCATTGACATAATGGAGGTGTTATCACACCATACTGCAGGCGTCTTTTGCAACTCAACTCCAGTTTTAGACAGTAATTGCTTGACCCAAAGCAGTTCTGACACACAGTTGGCAAGGCTGTGATATTCTGCCTCAAAGGTTGAACTCGAGACAACTGCCTGCTTCTTTGAACACCAGGTTACTAAATTAGGACCAAGGAAGACACAATATCCAGATGTTGAACGTCTGTCATCAGCTGATAAGGCCCAGTCATCATAAAAAAATGTATATAGCTCAGTATCACCAGTCATAAAGAATAAACCATATGCGTGGTACCCTGTAAATACTGCAACACTCTTTTTACTGCCTTCGAAAGCAAATCTGTAGGAGCATTCATAAATTGGCTTAATTTGTTGACACAAAACGCGATATCTGGTCTGGTAACACAGACATATTACAACATGCCTATGATGCTTCAATACAACTGACCATCTTCAAACAAGACACCACCTTCTGTTACTAATTTTGGTGTGCCTACCATAGGTGTAGGAGTTGATGCAGCATTTGTCATAGTAGATTTCTGAAGCAATTCTGTTATGTACTTTCTCTAATTGAGAAAAAGTCCTTTAACAGGCCTTTGAACCTCAATGCCTAAGAAATAATGCAACTGCCCCATATCTTTAAGAGCAAACTTACTATGCATCTGTCTAATCACATTATCAATATCTAAAGAAGAGTCACCAGTCAAAATTATGTCATCCACATAACCCATTCAAAATATGCAGCTCCCTTCACTTCTACGAATGAACAAAGAAGAATCAGCTTTTGGAAGCCACAAAGCCACAAAGCCACATAAACCATGCCTTTGGTGCCTGTCTTAGACCATATAAGGCCTTATTTAGCCTACACACCAGCTTCTCCCTATTAACTCCTTATACTTTAAAACCTGGTGGTTGACTCATATATATCTCTTCCTCTAAGGCTCCATTAAGGAAGGCATTGTTAACATCCACTTGCCTTAAGGGCCAACCTCTCATTACAGTAATAACAAGCATCACTCTCATAGTAGCAGCTCGAACAACAAGACTGAACGTGTCATAGAAGTTTGAACCAGCATGTTGAGAAACACCCTTTTCTACCAGCCGAGCCTTGTACCTTTCTATAGTCCCAGCAGACCTCTTTTTTACCTTAAATAGCCATTTACATCCAACTGGCTTCCTAGAGGCAGGAAGATCACCAAAGTCCACGTCCCATTTTTATGCAAAGCAGTCAATTCATCATGTACAACATCACTCCAATGCTCAGATTTCATAGCCTCATGGATGCTAGCAGGCTCTGTACTTGACAAGTTAGTAACCCTACTAAGGAAAACTCTAGGCTTGAAAGTACCAACTTTACTTCTAGTTACCATGGGAAGTCTATTTACAAGAGCAAGATTTCCTGGTGATTGACTGATAAGTAAGGTTGATGGACAAGATTCTGCTGGTAAAGAAGAATCCGAAATAGATGCATTTCGTACAGGTTGAGGAGATGAAGTTAGAGACCCTATACTATGTTGTGCTGACTGTGAAGAAGATACAACTTGCTCAGACACATTTTTTTTTGTTTTGTACCAGACAGAACAAGAAGTTTGGAGCTTGTAGTTTGACAAGGAGATTGTGACTTAGACACAGATGAGCACATAGTCTGAAAAGGAAAGTTTTGGTCATGAAAAGTAACGTGTCTAGAGACATATATTTTACCAAGGTTATCTCTACACTTGAACCCTTTATGCTATGAGGAATACCTTAAAAAAGTACAAGGGACAGATCTAAACTGCAGTTTATGTTTATTGTAAGGTCTAAGGTTAGGAAAGCATAAGCAACCAAAAGTTCTTAAAGACATATAATCAGGTTTTTCATGAAATAATGTTTCATAGGGAGATTTAAATCCTAAAGGAGATAAGGGTAACCTGTTTATCAAATATATTGCACTGTAAAAAGAATCATTCCAGAAGGACAAGGGCATCGATGCATGAGCCAACATGGATAGTCCACTTTCAACAATTTGTCTATGCTTCCTATCTACCAACCCATTCTGTTCTAATGTGTATGGATAAGAGAGTCTATGAGTAATCCCTTTCTGTGCCAAATATAATTTCAATGCCTGAAATTCACCCCCACCATCCGATTATAACACTTTAAGCTTACAACCAAGAGCTCTCTCAACTTGAAGCAGAAATTGTGAAAACACCATTGCAACATCTGATTTCCTCTTCAAAAAATAAACCCAAGTAAATCATGAGAAGGCATCTGTAAAGGCCACATAATACAGGAATCCATTTGATGACACTGGTGTAGGGCCCTAAACATCAGCTGCAACCAGTTGCAAAGGAGCAGTATAGGTTGTTCTAGACACAAGAAAAGGAAGTTTATGCTCTTTTCCAAGATGACATGAAACACACTCAAGAGAATTTTTATTATAATGATACGACAAGTTACAATGATGTAAAGCTTTTTTTAATGTGGCTAGATAAGGGTGTCCTAGCCTAGAATGCCACACATGTAAAGGAATAGCCACACTAGCATTATTACATTGAGCACTAGTACCAGCAACTTTCTTGACTTCATTTCTTAGCTGTAACTTGTACAGTCCATTTTGAACATCGCCTTTCAACAATACCTCCTTAGTTGCCAAGTCTTGAACCAAACAGTGAGTAGGAAAGAACTCAAAGTAGACCTGATTATCCTTTGAAAATTTTGAAACAGACATTAGATTCTTGGTGATTTTTGGTACAAGCAATAAAGACTTCATAATCAAAGATTTTGATTTAGTAGCAATTGAAGCATGACCAGTAGAAACAATAGGAAGAGCCATACCATTTCCTACCAACATCTTACCTGGTCCAACACAGGAATTGCCTTCAACCATTGCACCAAAAGAGTTAGTCAAATGGTGAGTTACCCCAGAATCAGGATACCACGAGTTGTCTCCTAAAACATCTGGTGTAGCCATGCATGCCTGTGGTTGAACACCACTAGGAATAGTATTGGATCAAACCCAGCAACCTTGTACAGGACCTAAAGAAGTAGGAATCTGAGAACCCCTGACCACCATGTTCACTGATGGAGGCTTGTAACCAACACTTTTATAAGAACTATCAAATCTATGAAAATAATGAGCTACAATATGCCCAGTCTTGCCACATAATTGACATTGAAACCTGCTATTAGAAAATCTTCCACGACCATGACCCCAATGATTGACCGATGCGGTTGGTCGATATGCAGGAACAGCACCTGCCTGATCTTGCTGACTTGTAACCAAATTCGCAGAACTTGCAACATCCACTGTAGTTGCTTGTTGTCTTGCTTCAGCATCAAAAAGCATGGTCAAGATAGGTTGAACTCCATGGAGCACTGGACTGGCTGTTATTACTATGATGATTGCCTCAAACTTAGTAGACAAACCATTCAAGATCGTAGTAACATGCTCTTGCTCACTAATTACTTCACCACAGCTTGCAAGATTGTCACAAAAACTCTTTATTTTCATCAAGAACTCTTGCATGGACAAATCACCTTTTTTTTTAGAGTGTAACGCTTTTCTAGAAAACATTAATCTTGAGGTTGTTTTGCTACCATAAACAGCAGCCAATTTATCCCAAATTAAAGCACTAGAATCCATACCTAACAGATATGGCAGCACTCCCTAACTGATAGGGGACAACAACCAAGATGCAAGAGCACTATCTTGCTGCTCATACACCACATAATTTGGATTTTCGTGAACCTCTCCATTATCAGCAGTAATCGTGACTGACGGAGTAGGAACTCTACCATCAAGAAACTTCTGAAATTTGTGCATCTTGATGGCAAGCAATACTTGTTGCTTCCACAGCAAATAGTTTGAATCATCAAGCATAATAGTCAACTTCTTCATCGCAAAAACCTACTATCTAACACCCTATCAACGGCATTGGTAACACTCGTTGCTGGCATTGTTGTAGACATCTCTGAAGTCATCATGCACAGATCACAATTCACAAAACTTTAACCAAGATCTTGGCTAACTGATACCATGTTAGATTATACAAGGAGAGTATAATCTTGATATTATTCAAAAATCAACTCATCTCATATACACATACATTACTGAATATATAGGATAGCTGGTATAATAGTTAGCTAACTATAACTGACACTAACTGCTAACCATCTTAACTACCAGTAACTACCAATACATCTATACTGTTAATTGCAAGTATGAATAAGTAATGAATCTGTATGTGATCACAAGTATGAATATATAACCATAACCAATTACATTATTCACTTTATATATATATATAGCAATTTGATTATGAAATTGTCTTAGTTTATCAGAATCCGAGTTGTAAACATTTGTAGAAAAGTGAAATTTGATTATGATAGGTTTATTATGAAGAAGTGGCAAGTGATTTTACTCCTATATGTTTATAGTACATGATAATTTGAGTAGTTGAGGAGGTTAGTCATATAGTAATAATACCAAATCAAATAATTTTACTTTTTTTAAATGTAGTGGAATAGTTGCTACGTAGTTCCATCACAAGGATTTAGGATTGATAGATCGTGGTTAATAATTAGATATTAGAGCTTTTGACTCACCATTTTGATAAATAGAAAAGGAATACTAGTTTATCATATAGGTTGCTAAACCTATAGGTTAATATAAAATTTTGTGACTCTAGACTTATATATTTGAACTTTCCTTAACCATTCATTATGAGTACAAGTTTTAGTATATGTAAGCTTACATCATTGTTTATGTATAAGGTTGTTGTTACATCCTAATATTGAGTTCTAAGAGTTCTAGTTACTTCTTTCCTCCATATAAGGACCATTACTTAATCATCCTTTTGTTCTCTTCACTCTATTTCTTCAATTTTTCCATACTCTTATTTACTTTTTATTTTGTCCTTTCTTAAGTAGTTTTTTATTAATAATTTATAAATTAAATATGTATACGCTGTTAACTATTATGATTTTGAAGCTACAATTTGAGCTAATCATTAGGCAAATATTATCCCTTATTGTTAGGCAAATAAAATATTTAAAAAACAGTTTAAATTATGATTTAGTAGTAGATTTTTCTGCATTTTAAATTCATAAATTTGCTGTATAAATAGATGGCTTGACAATTCAATAATACATAACAATTTCAACAAGTTCTTTAATATTTTCAGTTCTAGTTTACCTACATATTAGTATCATAGAGCTATTTCTTAAAGGACCTGTGAAATTAAACAAAAAAAAAAACCCATAAACACTCTTCGTCCACCTACAAAAATACAAAACCATACCCATTACAAATATGAATACAGAAGCTTCGTTCACTGGAATTGCTCCTCTGATTTTTGACGGCTCAAATTATCATGGATGGGCTATTAGAATGGAAGCCTATCTTGAAGCTATTGATGTGTGGGAAGCTGTTGAATAGGAATATGAAATTCCTCCCTTACTAAACAATCCAACGGTGGCTCAGATGAGAAACCACAAGGATTAGAAGTAGAAAAGATCAAAAGCTAAAGCTAGCTTGTTTACAACAGTCTCAAGTTCTATTTTTTTATAGAATAATGACCTTGAAAACTGTCAAAGAGATTTGGGATTTCTTAAAGCTAGAGTATGAAGGAGATGAAAGGATCAGAGGCATGAAAACATTGAATTTGTGCAAAGAATTCGAGTTGGAAAGGATGAAGGAAACAAAGACGATCAAAGAGTACTCCGATAGACTGCTTGGCATTGTCAACAACGTAAGACTTCTTGGCATTGATTTCTCTGATTCTACAATTGTTCAAAAACTCCTCGTCATAATTCCTGAAAGGTTTGAGACCACAATTTCATCTTTGGAAAACTTGAAAGACCTATCAACCATCACCTTGGCAGAATTGTTGAATGCTTTACAGGCGCAGGAACAAAGGAGACATATGAGACAAGGAGTAACAGTAGAGGGTGCTTTTCAAGCTAAATCACAAAGTTACAATGGCGGCAAAAACAAGAAAATTATGTAGAGTAAAAACAAGTAGACTGGAGGTTCCACAGATGATAGAAAAAAAGGCAACAATACTCAAGTTTTTCCTTATTGTCCTTACTATAAATAAAAACTAATCACCCACAAAAAAGGTGTTGGTGGAGGCCTGATGTGAAATGTAGTAAGTGTGGACAATTAGGACTTGTAAAGAAAATATGCATGGTCTCCACAGCAACAACGAGAAGCTAATACTATTTAAAATCCACAAGATGGCGAGCAAATGTTTTCAATCGAGAGTTGGTTTATAGATATTGGTTGTACAAACCATATGTCTTATGATCGTGAACTCTTCAAAGAGCTTCATCAAACTGCTTTCTCTAGAGTCGGAATTGGAAATGAGGAATATATCATTGTGGAAGGCAAAGGAACAATGGCAATTAAAGGTCACATAGGTTTGAAATTTATTTCTGATGTCTTATATGTTCCTGAAATTAATCAGAACCTTTTGAGTGTTACTCAACTATTGGAGAAAGGATATAAGGTGTTGTTTGAAAACAAAAATTGCATAATCAAAGATGCAGAAAACATAGATGAGTTCGAAGTCCATATGAAAGACAAGAGCTTTACCTTAGATTTGATGCAAGAAGAGTAGGCTGCTGTACACAAAGAATATAACAATACTTTGCTTTGGCACAAAAGGTTGGGGCATTTTCACCATGCCACCATACTTTTTATGAAGAAAAAAAAAGGCTTGCCTCATTTGGAGAAGGAGCTACCTACATGCGAAAATTGTCGATATGAGAAACAAACAAGGCTCCCTTTCGCACAAAATAAGGCGTGGAGGGTTGTTTAGAAATTACAATTAGTACACACTGACGTAGGATAGCCCATTAGAACACCGTCATTGAATGGAAATAGGTACTACATTACTTTCATTGATGATCACACAAGATTTTGTTGGGTTTATTTCATGAAGTTGAAATCTGAAGTTGCTGACATTTTTTAGAAGTTTAAAGCTTTCGTGGAAACTCAAAGTGGTTGTAAGATGCAGGTGATCAGATCTGATAATGGAGCTAAATACACCTCCAAAAAAATTAATAAAATTTTTCAAGATGCAAGCATCGAGCATCAGTTGACTACACCCTATACTCCACAACAAAATGGTGTGGGAGAGAGAAAAAAATAGAACAGTTATGGAGATGGCAAGATGCTTACTTCATGACAAAGGGTTCCCAAAGAAGTTTTGGGCTGAGGCAGTAAACACTGCAGTTTATCTGCTTAATAGACTTCGAACCAAAGCTTTGCATAAAAGAACTCCATTTGAAGCATGGTATGGCTACAAACCTGAATTTGTTAATTTGAAAGCCTTTGGTTGCTTGTGTTTCTCTTACATTCATTAGGTTAAGAGAGATAAATTGGACAATAAAGCATATGCTGGGATTTTTATAGGCTATAGCTCATCCTCAAAAGCTTAAAAAATCTACTTGCCAAACCATAACAAAGTCATAATCAGCAGAGATGTCCAATTTCATGAGTCAAATAGCTGGAGTTGGGATGCTGACAAAAAGATTAAGTTTCATGAGGAAGATGATGACATATATGATGAACCTGTTAGAGGAACTCGATCACTTTCTAACATCTATCAAAGGTGTAATGTCATTGTGATGGAGCCTGCCGGGTATGAAGAAGCTGCAGTTGATAAAAAAAGGTTGGCTGCAATGAAGGAAGAACTTAGCATGATTGAAAAGAATCAAACATGGAAATTTGTGGACAAACCAAATCATAAGAGTGTTATAGGAGTGAAATGGGTTTATATAACCAAACTCAATCTTAATGGTTCTGTAAACAAGTACAAGGTGAGGCTGGTCGTCAAGGGGTATGCTCAAATGTTTGGGGTAGATTTTTCGAAAACTTTTGCTCCGGTTGCCAGGATGGATACTGTACGAATGTTATTGGCTCTTGTTGCACAAAAAGGCTGGCTTGTACATCAAATGAATGTCAAATAAACTTTTTTGAATGGTTACTTGGAGGAAGAAATATTCTTTGAACAACCACCAGGCTTTATTGTTCAAGGAAAAGAAGAGAAGGTGTATCGGCTGAAAAAGGCTCTGTATGGCTTAAAACAGGCACCAAGATCTTGGTACAGCAGAATTGATGCATATTTGCTTGACTTAGGTTTTGAAAAATGTCTAAGTGAATTTACTTTGTATATCAAGAAGAATGATGATGAATTACTTGTGGTGTCTCTTTATGTTGATGACCTACTTGTAATAGGAAGTAGACTAGAGGTAATAGACAAATTCAAAGGGGGGATGAAAGAGATCTTTGAAATGACAGATCTTGGAGAAATGAAATTTTTTCTTGGTATGCAGGTGCAACCACTACAGGAAAACAGGATTTTAGCGGCGTTTTTTTGGGCTTATAGCAGGGCTTTTGCAAGCAACGCAAAAAATGCCGCTAAAGATAACGTCGTTAAAAATAGCGGCGTTTATAGGGAAAAATGCCATTATAGAACATGGTCTTTAGCGACACTTTTCCTACAAATGCCACTAAAGAACATGGTCTTTAGCGGCACTTTTCCATAAATGCTGCAAATATCATGTTCTTTAGCGACGCTTTCCCCACAAACGCCGCTAAAGAACATGGTCTTTAGTGACGCTTTACCCACAAATGCCGCTAAAGAACATGGTCTTTAGCAGCGCTTTCCCCAAAAATGCCACTAAAGAACATGGTCTTTAGTGACGCTTCCCTCACAAACGTCGCTAAAGAACATGGTCTTTAGCAGCGCTTCCCTCACAAACGCCACTAAAGAACATGGTCTTTAGCGACGCTTCCCTCATAAACGCTACTAAAATTAATAGAATTTAACAGCTCATTTTAATTCACATAGAACCCGAATTTTCAACATTTTTTCCTGTAAATTCAAATCCAACTAATAACTTCAAATCTAAATGTAAATGATAAACACATGATTTAAATTAATAAATAAATGAAAAATATATTCAAAAGTAGTATTGTGTTTATTATTCTCACAATAAGAAAAAAAACAAATATGAGCCATTTGATCTCTTAACCTCTGAACTTCAACTTGATCCTGACTCCCCGAAGGCATGTATCTTAGCGAGTTGGATCCAAAATATAGGGATGGGCTAACAAAAGATCCTTGAAATCGAACCCAACCATACCTTTCAGGACCCAAAACTTCAGTAATAACTCGGTTATCAATGTCCTCTAGATTAACCAAACTATCACCTGAAGCCATCATTTCATACTCCGCCTTCTTATCCTTTAATTTATCTTAATAAGCCAATCAATGAGTTAGAAACGAAATATATAATCAAACAAAAAATACAACATAACTTGACATTATTTGCATTACAAACGACGAATTAAACCATTATAATTAAACATGATAAATATTTAAAATAATTCTAATTTTATTAAGTAAATATACCATAATTTCTGCAGCTTCAAAAGTCATAGGAGATCCATCTTTCTTTCTATGTGTAATGTCAAAAAGCTGAAGACATTCAACTTTTTGACCTGACAACTGTTCCTACATTATAGTAGGAAAAATTTTAATTAGTAGAAAGTAATTAATATTTGACACAATTAATAAATTCAAAATACCTCATTAGCAGCTACACAAGCAAAACTTCTCGATCCAACTGTGTGCGTGAATTTTTGTTTTTGCCTAATTGTAGTTCCAACACGCTCACGATCCTACATTAATTATTATTACATATATAATAAATACTATAAACCAAAATAATTATAAGAGTTTAGTAATACATAGTACCTCTCCTTTCTTTGAGCTCCAAAATCTAACTTGTTCTTCCCATTGGTACCGCAACATTCCCGGCGGAACATTTCGCAATTTATCTTCGAGGCTCATATTTTTCTTAAAATAATCTTTCTTTATAGTACTCTTATGGTCTCTCCATTTCTTTCCTAATGCTTTCTTCACATAGTCGTCCGAGACCTCTAAAATACATCTCTCCTACAAATAACACAAGTTTAGAAAGTAAATATAAATTAAAATTAAACAAAAGTATTATAAATTACATTCACTTTATTACCTTAATATTATCGAGAGCTTGACTTTTGTTACTATCAGGTATATGATGCCATGACTCATAGTTGGTTGGCAACAGACTGCTATTTCGTGCTCCAATGCCCAATTATCCTCCCAAAAGTCAAGCTTATGATCCAACAGGCTGACCATGACTATTTGTAAATACTTTGACATGCTCCTCAGGATTTAGACTATATAAATCCTTTAATAGGGTACGTCCTCGAGTGCGCCCCTCAGAATATTTAGCTAAAAAAGTTGCATATGATAATATTAGAATTTGAAACAAAAATAAAAAATAAAAGTGAACATGCATGAAAATTAAATTTAACATTACCTTGATTTTCTTCAATTTTTGGAACATTCGAAGATCCAATAGCAGTATGTTGATCACTATTTGTTTCTTTTGAATTCGGAGGATTTTGGATAATACTTAGATCTCGAAATTTTCTTCTAGGCATATTATCTATAATACACATAAAATAGTTGAAATATTAGTAACTAATTACAACAATAATAGTAATGGATATTAAAACACGTAAAATCTTACTACATTATGATTCGTAAATATCTTCATCCACATCCTGAAGAACCCACTGAAATTGTGTACTAGTATTAGGGATAGTTTCATTTAAGTTTTGTTCTAGAAAAGACAAAGTTCCTAATCTTTTGTCCATGTCATCTTTACTCCCATGTCAAACAAGTCTCTAGGGGTGTTACGGAGTACAACATACCAACCCTCATCAATTGAATCTCTCGAGTAAAAAACTTTTTTTACTTGAGAAGAAAATACATATGACTTGTCCATCAATTGTTGCCCAGTGTGAATTAATCGAGAGAAGTTCACCAGTGTAAAACCAAATTGATCTTTTTTAATTCTGCGAGCAGTATTAACATCAGCCCAATCACATCGAAATAAAACAACCTTCCATTTGCCATAGTAATCCAACTCAATAATGTCCTTAAGAAGTCCGTAATGCTCCACATTTCCCTCAATAGGATTACTGTCCCTAGCACTAGCATAACTTGTAATTGAAGAATTAACAACTATTCCACAATTTTGAGTCCTCCTTAATCTTTCACGAGATTTTGTATGAAACATGAATCCATTAATCAGGAAGGCATTATAGCTTTTTACTACTCAATTCGAACCTTTGGAAAGCCATTTAAATTCTTCACTAACCTCTTTTGCACTCCAAAACTATCGAATTAAAAGTAAATTGATTAATTATAATGTTATACGAAAACATTATTATTTGTCATTAAAAGCTTCAGTAGCATACCGCCTGCCCTACCAATTCATGAAAAGATTTTGTGAATAACTTATGAATCTCTCGATGTTGTAATCTTCGGGAGCGTGAACTAGATCTCAAGAGTTGTTTATTGTAACATCCACATTTTTGAATCAGAGTTGAAACAGTAATAGTGTCGAGTTAAGAGTTAGAATATGTGGTTAAAATAAGAAGATTAGGAAAAATTAAGGATTAATTAGTAATTGTGAGAAAGCATGAGGGACTAAATAGCAATTTAGCCAAAATGAAATATGAGTCATCATGGGAATTATAGTGATTAAGGAGGGGCAAAAGAGTAATTTGGTGGAAGATATTTTTGAAGACAATGGTTTGGGCCGAAGTGTAATGTTGGATGGCCTAAGGACTAAAAGAAGAATTTTACCATTATTAAAGAAAGATATTTTTTATAAAGAGAAATTGGTAGAAAAATCTAGAGAAATGAAGAAAAGAAATGATGAAAAGGCTATAAAAGCCACCAGCCATTGTGTTTCATGTCAGCCATCAGTTTTCCACCATTTCAACTTTTGTTTTTCTTTCAAATTAGTCCTTTTCATCAAATACAAACCAATTAAGCTAGTTTCTTCCAAATTTCTTGAAGATTAGTGAATAAAATTAATAGAGAAGTGTAATAGCTATCCAATTGTTAAAAGAAATGCATCCATACTTGTCTTGGAGGAGAAAGAAAATGGAAATTAGTGTTGAATACAAGTGATTAAGGTAAGAAAGTTAAACTCCTCTTTAAATACATGTTAGTTTTTGGTTTAGAAACATAAATTATGATATGTTAGAATGATTTTAATATGAATATATGTGTTTTGTATGAAATTGAAGAGAAAGAAAAGAAGGGGAAGGACCAAATTGAAGGAAAAAGGAAAGGAGAAAGCCAAGGAGTGAAAAGGGATTATCTACAAGAGTTGTAAGTACTACAAGATTTAAATGGAAAACTTATTCTTTTTAAACGTATATGATATTAGTATATGATAATTGTGATAAAAATGAGTAGAATGATATGTATAATTATAAGAATGATAATTATGTGTAATTAAATAAAACATAGTGTAAAGATACATGAAAAAGGAAACATGTCCATTAAAACAATTTGGACAGAACAGAGGATTAACTTCAAAAATTCACCAAAAATTGTATAAAAATAGTTCGAGATTTAACTAAATATGTAATTAAATCTTATTGAGTTTAGGTTCATATGGAAGAAACGGTGATACAAAAAGAAATTTATATTTTGAGATATACTAGTTTTAGTGTAACAAGGTCAAAGTAGATTCGGGTTCCCATTTTCTGACTTTGACAAATCATAGAAAAATATAGAAAAATTATTAGAGTCTGAAATTTATATGGTTAATTCCTTAATGAGTCTATTTTAAAAAGAAATAGACTAGAACATCATTCTATCTTTTTGCTAAAAGATAGATAATTTTTAGTGAAGAAAGGTCGAAACTGTCAGGTAGCAAAGAAGAGGTAAATTGAAAGAATTTACTGTACAAATTGGCTAAAGTAAAAATTGTGAAATTTTTATGGTAAAAAGATATTTGAGCGTAATTTCAGAAACATCTAACGGATTATAATTTTGAACTCTGTAGCTGAAGATATAAATAATTTAGTGACTGTGACTCAAATGGACAATTTTGAAAATTAATGTGAAAATAAGAGTAAAAAGGTATATGATGATATATATGTGATGAACAATGTATATGTGAAGTATTATGTGTTTAATTATAAATATTGATTATATGATAAAATGGTGATATTGTGGAAGCCTTTGAGAAAATAAAGGTGACAAATACATGATTATGTATATGTGAAGAAAAATGTATATATGATGTATAAGTTGTGGATAATGGTATTAAATGAGATTATGCCCATGTAGACAAATTAGAACCGTTGTGATATTAGTGACATGCCATTAAGGAACGCTAGCGCGCTTACTGTTCAGCACTGTGTGCGCTTCTGTTCAGCACTGTGTGTGCCTACTGAATTGCACTGTGTGTGTTTACTATTTCCCCAGCACTTATGTGCTTCTGTTAAGTACTTCGGTACTTTCTGCTTGTTCCGTTTATCCGATAGGTTCTATAAAAGTCTACTATGGGCCAAATGGATAAATAAGCTAAATGAACTATGGTCAAGGGCTAAGTTGTGAAAAAGAAAGAATCTGCAAATTGTGATATTGAGATAAGTAAAATGATAATCACATGAAAGGTAAGTACAATATATGTATAAGAAATCAAAGAATGATAAAACTAAGTAAGCTAAGAGGTTGGAATGGCTAAAATGTGAAATGAGGAAGAATATGCGAATTCATAATACTACTTTAAGTTAAATGTTATATACATAAAAGGCATGTATTTTACATGGATAAACAATTATATGAATGAGTTTGAAATGAGTGATTAAAAGATGAATGATTAATGACACTTGTAGTACTTACTAAGCTTTCACCGGCTTAACGCGTTTATTTTAACACGTAGGTACAAAGGCTAATTGAGGATAGAATCAAGCCAAGGGACCTCTCATCACATCACTCTTGGAAGACTTCAAGCTTAAGTACATTATTTAAAGGTAAAATGGCATGTTCAAGTGGTATATGTATATGTCCTTAATGAATGAGTTATCAATGTTGTTTTGAAAATTTACATGAATCGAATGAAATGGTTGAAATTGCATTTTGGACTGATTTGAAATATTGGGAAAGTTTTTAACTTGTTTCAGGGGGTTATCACTAAGTTTTCGGCTATATTTATTGGTTTTGAGATAGAGGTATCGATATTTTTAAGGTGCTATCGATACCAGAGTTCCAGAATGCCCCTTTGGTTTCGTTTTTAAGCAAAAGTATTGATAATTTACCCTGTTTCGAATCAAAATTTATATTTTATTTTTTTCAAAATTGTTTTAAGTTTCGATTTTGATTATACTTGATTATTTTGTGATATTTTGAGTAAAATGATTCAATTACACATTATTTGAAAGAAAATTTTATTATACTCATTTTTTATTCTCTAACACTGTATGTAATACTCTTATATTAAGTTTATACGTGTGAACCGAGTGTAGGGGTGTTACATTTATACTCACTATGTTAAAAAGTGAATAAATTGGTTAGCAAAAAAATAAACAAATGAAAAGGATGAATATTTATCAAATTCTAAAACTTAATTCCGTAATGGTTCAATTGAATCGCGATGGAAAAGAAAATATCGATGTGCTTGTACCCAAGATATATCCTCTAAGTGTGCAATTTCAACTTTCCTGATTGGTTGTCCATAACTTCGAAATAGATAAGTTTCAGTTAAGCTATGATCATTATTGAGCCCAACATTTCTACTTGGTCTATTCAGTCTTGTTTCAACATTTTCAAAATATCTAGAGCAGAAAGTCATACACTCCTCTACTAGGTAACCTTCAGCAATTGATCCTTCTGGATAACGCTTATTACGACAATAAGACTTCAATTTGCATAGAAACCTAAACACGATATACAACATTATCAAAAGTTGTAACTAAATATATATTAATGAATGAATGAAAACTTTGTAAATTAATTAGCACCTCTCTATAGGATACATCCATCGATAGAAAACCAGTCCACCAAGTTTTGCTTCATGAGGGAGATGGATTAACAAGTGCACCATAATAGTGAAGAATAAAGGTGGAAAGATCTTCTCCAAGTTGCATAACGTAAGGCGACTCGATCTTGTACTTTCTCAAGTTCTTCAACATCCAAAACTTTGCCACAAATAACTTTCATTAAATTAGATAGTTCAATTATACAAGACGTCACCTTTTTTGACATACAACACCGTAAAGCAACTGGCAGTAAATCTTGCATCAAGATGTGATAATCATGTGATTTTAGGGAATATAGTCTTTGATCTTTAAGACTCACACATCGAGATATATTTGATGCATACGCATTTGGGACTTTTATATCCTTCAACACCGTGTAGAACAATTTTTTTTCTTTCTTCGACATTGTATAGATAGATGGTGGCAACCGACATTTTCCATTTGGAAATAATTGGGGATGAAGATCATGCCAAATTCCCATGTCAACTAGATCAAGTCGACTCTTAAGATTGTCTTTCGATTTTCTATCGACATTGAGAATTGTCCCAATTATGTCCTCGCAAACATTCTTTTCAATATGCATGACATCAAGATTGTGATGCAAAATATGATGCTCCCAATAAGACAAATAAAAAAATACTTCTTTTTTTCACAACTCCGCCTCATTAGGATCATCCTCTTCATCAGATTCATTATCACTCTCTCGCTCAACATCGCCAACATACGCCTCCCTCGGTCTTCTGTTTCTTTGCGTGTTGGATGGTTGATTCATCTTTCCATAACTGAAATCTATATCTTTCAACATGAACAAGATTTCAAATCCAATGGTCTGCTCAAGAGCTTTTCTCAACTCTTCGGTACCATCAAATTGAGTCATTTGAAATCTAAATCTATGATTTTCATCTAACCATCGACGATGCCCCATATAAGAGAACTTCTTCCCATTATATAACCACTTCGAACAAGTTTGCTCTGCACAACAAGGACAAGCATAACGTCTTTTGGTACTCCAACCAAATAAATTGGCATAAGCCGGAAAATCATTAATAGTCCACAACAAAGCTGCACGTAAATAAAAGTTCTCCTTTTTGGAGACATCATATGTTTCAACACCCGGCCATAACTGTTTCAACTCTTCAATAAGTGATTGCATATAAATGTCAATATCATTCCCGAGACCTTTCCCTCCAAGGATAATCATAGATAAGATAAAAAAAGATTACTTCATGCAAATCCACAAAGGCAAATTGTAAGGAATAATCACTACAGGCCAAGTACTATACGAAGTACACATGAGTTTAAATGGATTAAATCCATCAGATGATAGCCCAAGCCTCACATTCCGAAGACCACTTGTAAAGCTTGGAAATTTATTGTCAAGTGATTTCCAAGCTAAAGAATCTGCGGGATACCTTAATAATCCATCATCGGTTCATTCATCATGATGCCACCTCATAGAATCGCCCATCTTCGATGACATGAAAAGCCTTTGAAGCCTTGGTATTAGTGGAAAATATCACAGAATCTTTACTGGCTTCTTTCTTGACTATGCCTCACTTTCATCCTCATTCACATTTTCTGCATTCCTATTCATCCAACGAGATGTACCGCAAACATGACAAGACCGTTGGTTTCTCTGATCACCCCAATACAACATGTAGTCATTTGGGCAACTATGAATTTTTTTGTACCCAAGGCCTAAATCCTTTATCAATTTTTTCATATCTTTGCATGAATAAGAGATTTTTGCAAACAAAAACATATCTATCAAAAACTCTAACAACAGTGTAAAAGAGTTTTTCGTCCACCCTCCCAAACATTTTAAGTGAAAAAGACAAATGCAAAAGGACAGTTTTGAAAATTTTGATCCCTCATGAAGTTCTTCATTCTTTTCATTAACTTGTAGAACTTCGTCGCTTCTCCATTTGGCTCTTCATCAGGTGCACTGTTCTCGTTTCAATTAAAGCATTTCCACCAATATCACAATCATCGAATGCAATAAATTCGGATGGAAACAATTGCAAACCATGACCGTGCATGTTGAATGCATCCAACAACATACCTTCCATGTCATCTTCTCTAGCATACTGATGATGAACACAATGAGGATAATTCGGATTAATTGTTGAAGAGGTTCTACTAGGTGTACACTCTCTATGAAAAATCCATTTTTTATACCCCCGAATAAAGCCATCAACAACTAGATGTTTGTAAACAACTTCACGAATATGCCAATTGATGTTGCCACACTTCTTACACGGGCAAAGAATCATATTATCTTGGCTTACATTTTGGAATGCAAAATTTAGAAAAGTTTGCACTCCATTTCGATAGTCGTTGCTTACCCTTGACAATTGCATCCAACTCTTACCCATTTCGTAGTTCTTGAAGTCTAAAGTTGACAATAAATTATGGTTACTTAAGTGTTGTAAATAGATTTAAATTTAAAAATATATATTAGTGACAACATTTTACTTAAATCTCAATAGGAAAAATTTATGCCTATAGTGTCATATGACACCTCTAACCTATAGTGTTGGCAAAATTTCACATGCAAGTTTTCTACCTATTTCAATCTGTTTATTTTGCAGAATTTTGGGCTCTCTTTTTTTTCCTAGTTTTTGCTTCTGGTTACTTTTTCTCTCAATAATTCTTCAATAAGATTATTATGTTCTTTTTTTCATAATTTAAAACTTGAACAAATGTTTCTGTTTCAATGAGAACCCAAAACATGAATTTATAAGCAAATTTGTATCTAACATTTTTAAATTTGTATCAGACATATCAGACAAGAAAATCAACATTTCAGCAGCTAAACCAATACCTCGAAAAAACCTGATATATTTTTTTGATTTTTTTTACTAACCTCTAAAAATCTAGTTTTCTGATATAACCTCTAAGAACAGTAATCTTTTGAGCAAGCTGTCACAGTTGAACCTGAATAAATAAAACGAATCTCATTATGTAAGCTAACATGTCAAATGGTCCAAATATAAGCTATCATGAGAGTATGTGATGTTTTACTGATTTCGTGACAAATTTTCCAGAATTAATTAAACAATTTTATTTTTTTTGTAGCAATAAAGAAATTCACAATAGAGGCAATCCAATTCAATTCTAACCAGATGATGGAAATAAAACAAGTATATAGGAATTGCTGAAAAAAGCAAAAACAGTGAAGACAGACATTATCCTACATAAGCCACAGTTGCAGCATCATTACCATACTGACTGACTGTCACCACTGTTACCATTAATTTAGGGTAATGATTGTTTTATTTATCGTTTAATGACCTAACTACTAACAATATGTATGATTTACAGCCATTTCTTATGCATATGGTATAGTGTACTACCCTTGTGTCCTCCTACATAAATAACCCCCATGATTTGGTGTCTTTTGAGCCTTCATTCAAATGTCCATTAAACATTTCCTCTTCAATTCTAACTATATTTGTATGTATGTTAATTTTATGAAATTTTCTCTATTTTTGTTATAGGTCGGCTAATTAATGTAATGTGAAGCAGCGTTGAAGAAGAGTTACGGTGCTGTCCTGGTATCTCACCATTGTATCAACACAAAGTAAAGATGGACATCAAATTATGTCCCTGCAGCACAATTATCATTACTAGCTCTAGCTGGATGATATCTCCACTACATATACTTATGTACTACAATGTCTACCATTTATAGAACAATACATGTTTTGGTTCTCCTTGGCAGATATAAAGACAAAGCAGAACTGGTATTATTTATAGATGAAATTTAAATGAAATGAAAGACAAAAGGCAAATAAAGAAATTAGCAGCTGAAGAATAGATTAAGGTAGCAAACTAGCACATATAATCAAATCGCAATTCTTAAAAATTTAAAGTAAGCCCTTTAACATAGGCAGCTGCACCAGAAACACGAGGACAAGACATTGATTTTCCTGAGATTATGTTGAATGTCACGAACCTATTGTCGCCTGGAACTGAAGAAACAGGAGAAATTGAAGAATATGCTGCTAGAATGTGAACCCCTGGTGCTGATATATCTGGCTGCAAACAACAATTTAATGAAAAAAAACCCATCAATCCTACACAACTTTCTGCAAAATCATATGACTTGGATCCAAGTGTCACATATATGTATATGTCTAACCAGATTTGTCCAAATATCAGATTATCTGTACACATCCGAAGTTCTTGGAAAAATTTGCATAAAAATATTAAATTTAAATATGAGCTTAGGTAAAAAGAGACTAGTTTAAAATATAAGCTCATGACTTTGTCATTCAAGAGCAAAATCACTCTCAGCCTCACCTACCCATTTCAGTAGCAAAAGAAAACTTACACTTACGGTGATGGTTGGTGTGGGTTAATTTCAGCAGCAGTCGACACAGCTGTGGGTGGAGCCAACGACAACGGCAAAGGAGGCGTGGATGTGGTCGGAGGCTAAGTAGGCTTTGGGTTTAGGGTTATGCTTCAAATTCATAGCTTTTGGAGAGGAGAAGGTAGATGATGGTCGACCTGTGGGTGTTGGTGTAGATTGGAGTTGAGAATGAAATCGAGTGAAGAATGAAATGGAGTGGAGAATGAAATTAGGGATTTAGAAATGATTAAGAATTTTGAAATGAAAGGAATTTTTTTGATAAGGAATGAGAGAAGAAATTTTCGAATCAACTTTTTGAGAAGGAGAAGGCAGAATGTCATCGTTTCACTGCTAATGCTCTGGCTCTATAGTGGCGTTTTTCAAATAAACGCTGCTATTGCTTGACCTTTAGCGGTACTTTTACCATAAACGTTACTATTACTTGACTTTTAGCGGCGTTTTTACCACAAACGCCGTTATTGCTTGATCTCTAATTTTTTAAAAAAAATTTATTAATGAAATTTTATAATATGTAATTTAAAATTTTAAAAGTTATAAAAGTCCCAAACGAAAAAATTTATTTTAGGAGGCCGAGATCCCTGCCAACTCCTTAGATCCGCTACTAACTTTAAATAAAAAAGATTTATAGGCACAAGCATGAGAGAATTTAAATTTTCTTTTAGAAAATCAAAAATTAATTATAAAATTTTGGGAGATCAAAATATAATTTCATCCATTATTAATTTATAATTTTTTATTTTTAAGGCATTAATTTTTTTCATTTTGAGCTAAAATGCAATTTCATCATATATTACTTTATAATTTCATTATTTCTGAAGGGATAAAAATAGTAAATTTTCATTTTTTGGGAGGCAAGGCCCTTGTCCCCCCTAAATTCCCTTGGGGGTACAAAATCACTTCAAATTAAAAATGAAAAAAAATCAATTGAGTCTATGCACTAAACTCTCATCGATTAAGCTTTCGTCAATAAAAGAATCAATTAAATTATCCCGTTAATAATTTTCGTCTTTGATCAACAATTAAAATTAATTAATGAATCAATCAAATAACGACACATAACACATTTCAAAACTTCGGATTTTGTTTTCATTTTGTCATATAAATTATTGAGAATGAAATGTCAAGCCTTCGAGGGCACTTGAGTCAATTGGAAAACAATATTAAAAAAAAAGCAACTTTGAATTATCAATAAAGGACAAATTGGGTACTTTAATTTGTTAGAATTTGGTCCTTATATTTTATGAAAAATCGAGAAGTTATATCTAATTAGTAGCATTGTTAAATCTTTGATACGAGAATCGACAGTTCAACAATTTGTATGTAAGAGATTCGTAAGAATCAATAATTTAACGATTTATACAATAAATTAGAAAAAAAAAATTGATAGATCAAGTTTACGTGTTTATCAACAATTGTATTAACTTTTTAATTTTGAGCTAATTCTTTTTTAGACAGAGCCAAACTTCAAGTTTCAAAATATACATAGTATTAGAGATTTCACAAAATACAAGAGTCAAATATGCTGTTTTCCCTACTTAATATTTAAGGCAAAATTATCTTAAAATAAAAAATTTAATATGATATCAAAATAATAATTAAAAAATATATTTTTGTCAGTACAAGAGGACGTGGGTTCGAATGCGTTGAAGCGCATTATCCTCCTATTTATGGGTTGGGGAGGGGTTATAGGTAGTTACAAACATTATGTCAAAAAGAACAAATATGGTCAGAACTATAACAAGATTGTTAAAAAATAAAATTTGAGGGAGAAATTTTAATTAAAATTTAGGGACAAATAATATAATTTACCCAAAAAGTATTAATGCAAATCCAAATATTCAAATATAATCTAAAAATTAAATGTGCAATTTAACTCAATTGGACCATCCTAAAAGTATTATATTTTTGGCAAACTGCAGAGTGGAAGCACATTCATGTCTTGTCATTTGTCATTATTCTTATCGAAATAGTTGTTTAAGGGTTATTTTCAAGTAATATTAAAAGTATCTTATACTAATCATTAAAATTTTTATGCCAATCGAACTATAAAACTCAATCGAACAATCACCCATATTTTTAATTTTACAAAACTGTCATTAACATATCGAGTTGTTATAAAATGATCACTTTACCCATTAAGCATCTTTAATGGGATAACGTTTATCTTACATGACATGTTAAATATGACACATATTATTTATGTATGCAATATATAAACATAAAATGATGTTATAACAATAATTGTGTTAATAATTTACAAGAATCAAATCAAATCAAATTTTCATGTATCTAAATGTACAAAATCAAAGTTTATGTATACTGCACATTAAACCATAACTCATGTATAATTTTGGTATTTATCCCTAATTTAATTTAAGATATATAAAATGTAAATAAATTAGCAGCGCTTTCCCAAAAACATCGTTAATGCTCTGACCTTTAGCGGCGCTTTCACATAAACGCCGCTAATGCTTTGACATTTAGCAGCGCTTCTCCAAAAACCCCGCTATTGCTCTGACTTTTAGCGGCGCTTCTCCAAAAATGCCACTAATGCTTTGACCTTTAGCGGCGCTTTCCCAAAAACGCAGCTAATGCTTTGAACTTTAGCGGCGCTTCTCCAAAAACGCCGCTAATGCTTTGACCTTTAGCAATGCTTCTCCAAAAACGCCGTTAATGCTCTAACCTTTAGTGGCGTTTTTTCTATAAACGCTGATATTACTTTACCTTTTACAGCGTTTATGAAAAAATGCCACTATTGCTTTACCTTTTACGGCGTTTTCTGTCCAAACGCCACTAAAAGTGCCGCTAATAAACTGTTTTGCTGAAGTGAACAAAAGCAAAATGAATTTTTGTGTGCCAGCAAAAATATGCACAAGAAGTCTTCAACAAATTTAACATGAAAGCTTGCAAGTCTACTGCAACTCCAATGAATCAAAAGGAGAAGTTTTCGAAAGAAGATGGAGCTGAAAAAGTTGATGACAAACTATATATTAGTTTAATTGGTTGTTTGATGTATTTGATAGCAACCAGGCCAGACATCATGCATGTTGTAAGTTTGTTATCGAGGTACATGAGCTATGCTAGTGAATTTCATTTTCAAGCAACAAAAAAAAAATGACATATGTAAAAGACACGGTTGGTTATGGCATAAAGTTCAATCAAGTTGAAATTTTTAATCTCCATGGTTATTTGGATAGCTATTAGGCTAGATGTATTGATGATTTGCGTAGCACCTCATGTTACTGTTTTAGTCTTGTTCTTGAATTTTTTTTCTTGGTATTCAAAGAAAAAAATTATTGCACAATCCACAACAGAAGCAAAATATGTGGTAGCTACTGCTACTGCAAATCAAGTACTCTAGATCATAAAACTTTTGACAAATTTGCATATGAAGCAAAAGGAAAGCACACAAATATTTGTGGACAACCAAGCTGCAATATCAATAGCTAACAACCCGGTGTTCCATGGCAGAACTAAACATTTCAAAATAAAATTCTACTTTCTTCGTGATGTTTAAAAGGAAGGAGAAGTGCAGTTGGTTTATTGCAGTACAAAAAATAAAATGCTGACATTTTCACAAAAGCATTGCCTAAAGCCAGATTCAATTTCTTAAGACAAAAGCTTGGAGTTTGCAGCTCCAACATCAAGAAGGAGTGTTAACTATTATTATTTTAAAGTTACAATTTGACCTAGCCTTTAGGCAAATATTATCCCTTATTGTTAGGCAAATAAAATATTCAAAAAACAGTTTAAATTATGATTTAGTAGTAGATTTTTCTGCATTTTAAATTCATAAATTTGTTGTATCAATAGATGGCTTGACAATTCAATAATACAGAACAATTTCAAAAACTTCTTTAATATTTTCAGATCTAGTTTACATACCTATGCAAACATGTGGTATGTGTCTCAAATCATTGTACTTATCATTAAGTATAAAAGTGAATTTAAGAAGAAAATAATCTATTTTCTTCTAATTTTCTTCATCTTCTTCGGCAAGAACAAGGAAAATCTAGGGTTTCATTCTAAAGTTTTGAGCTTTGATTTGAGTAAGCTATTGTCACCTGTTTTCAGTAATTTTTGTGTTTTTGAGTCTGTATTAGCTTAATCTAGCTAACCTAGGGACCAATTTGTGAATCTGTCAAATGTTATGAAACTTGCCATTGTTGAAAATGATTATTCTTGGAAGCTTTTGATCGATTTGTATGTTTTATGTTTAGGTTGAATATTTTTGTAAAGTGATTTTGGATGAAATTAGGGTTTAAGGACTAAAATGTTAAAATGGTGAAATTATGTGAATTTGGTGTGAAATAACTGAATTGTGGGGACTTGTAGAGGACAATGGTTATTCGGCTGGTATTGGTTGTATAGAAGAAAGGTTGGTTTGCATGTATTGACCTCAAGGACTAAATTGAATAGAAATGCAGAAGTTAGGGGTAATTATCTAATTTTCCCAAAAAGGATTTATATGTGTAAATTGATTAAATTACATGATTTAATAGGAGAATTGATTATTTTTTGTTTTAGATCAAGATCGAGCCACCGATCACGGGAAGGGGAAAATCGTAAAATAGTCCTTAAAGTTCCACCTGAACTACAATTTCGTCCGGTAAGTTCGTTTGTTAGATTTCCTATTTGGACTGCTAAATATTACCTAATAGGGAAGTACTTGAGACACTTGATGTATAAATGGAAGACTCGTATCTCGGTTTGAGCATGAGAACTTATATGAATGGAAGACTCGTGACTCGAAACGAGCATGAGGATATATTTAAGGAAGACTCATGTCTCATGATGAGAATGAGAATATGATTAAAGGAAGACTCATGTCTCGGGATGAGAATGAGAATATGATTAAAGGAAGACTCATGACTCAGAATGAGCATAAGATTATGTTTAAAAAGGAAGACATGACTCGGTAGAGCATAAGATTGCCTAAAGAATAAGTTCTGTAACTCTGATGTTAATTGTTGTTACAATGCTTATTGTTGAGCCATGATTCACTATTTACGAACTTACTAAGCTAGAAAGCTTACCTGTGTATTGTTGTTTTTTTGTAGATTTCATTTTGGCTGGTTGAAGATTGGATTACCTCGAATACATCACACTATCCAAGAGCTGGTTCAGTAGTTCTTACATCACTTGGTTATATGGCATGTACTAAGATGATGTTAGTTTTGTATATGCTTATTTTGAGACTATGATACTTTTAGTACCTTGGTTAACTGTTGAACTTTTAATGCTTAATCAATGTTGTATGTGACATCTAGTACTTAAATGTTATGCTAAGTGTTGTACTTGTACGCAAATGTGTTGTCCATTGCACCTTATGTCTATGACTGAAGTTTTGTAAATGAACTTATGTGAAATTGAGAATTCTGCATACTTGTTTCGGTAGAACTCCTGCATGTATCGATACAAGTAAAGGGTAGAAGAGAGGTTGTTTACTGATTTGGGTTGTATCGATAGTTGCATTTTAAGTTTTGATAGTTCTGTGTATGTTTGTATCGGTAGTTAGAATGCTTGTATTGGTAGAAGTTGTAGGGTAGGACTTCTTAGCTCTCTGGAGTTTTTAGTATTGGTAGAAGCATAACTAGTTTCGGTAGTTGTTACACTTGAATCTGTAGAACTATCACAAATATCGGTAGAAGTCTGCATTATTTTTAAATTACTCCTTGACTTGACTACTACCGATACTTGTCCAACAGGTATCGGTAGAAGTCTTTAAAATTTATGAAAAAGATAATTTTGCCCTTTTTGAGTTGTGTTAACTTTCAATTGATGATTCTTGTCGATTTCATTACAATATTCTATAAAACTATGGTTAAATGAAACTATAATGTAAGATAAACAGTAGTAGATGATCGGAAGGACACCAGGACCCTAACTGGCGACGACATCGTGTAACAGCTCATTTTTCAGTTGTATCAGAAACAGTGATTTTGAGACCACAAACCCGACGAGAAAATTTTTATAATAAGTGTTTAATTAAATAAGTCAATAATAATTTTATATGGAATTTTGAATTGAAGAATTTTAATTATTAAATTAAAAGTTAGTATAAGTGGTTTTGGTTCAAAAGTCAAATGGTTTTAGAAAAAGAGGTATCGGGACCTTGTTTTTAAAATATTTTTCTTAAATATTTACAAAGTCTTTATATGTGAATTTAAGTTTGGTTGGGTAAATTTTGATAATTAATTGCTCAATTATGGAAAAAGGAGTAAATTGTAAAAGAGATAAAAGTTAATTGCTATTGATTAAAATAAAAGGGACCAAAGTGGTAATTACACCATGGTGAAAAAGTCCAAGAAGTGGAGGATATGATTACCTTCCACTATCTTTTGGGTTATTTACTCATTTAGTCCTTTCTAGTTTAAGGCTAAATTGTAAACAAGTTTGTTTAATTGAAATTGAAGGATCAATTAGGTAAATTAAACTATGACATTTTAGTGGGTGGATAATCATGGGGTATATTGATAATAAGTAGGATTAATTAGGGCTAAATAAGAGATTCATTAAACTAATCATGAAAGACTAAAAATTTACAAAATTGTCATTTGGTATAAATATGAATTAAAGAAGAAAAATAGGAATTTTCTTCTAATTTCTTCTTCTTCTTCATGGCTAAGACAAGAGAACCTAGGGTTTTCCATTGAAGAATTTTGAGCCTTGATTTGGGTAAGCAAACCTTGACTGTTTTTAGTAATTTTTATGTTTTTGAGTCCGTGTTAGCTTGATCTAGCTAATCTAAGGACTAATTTGCGAATCTATCAAATGTTGTGAATCTTACCATTGTTGAAAATGCTTGTCTTTGAAATTTTTTTTATAGTTTTGGATGCTTGATGATTATGTTGGATCTTTTTGTAAAGTGATTTTTGATGAAATTAGGGTTTAAGGACTAAAATGCTAAATGATGAAATCGGGTGTACTTTAAGTGAAATAAATGGATTTTAGGGTCATGTATGAGGTCATTGTATATTCGGCTAGTATAGTTTGAAGAGAAAATGGATATTTTGCATGTTTTGTGTTGAAAGGACTAGATTGAATAAAAGGAAAGTATTAGGGGTAAAATCATAATTTTCCCAAAATAGATCAAATTATGTTAAATGAATTGATTATGTGTTTTAATATTAAATTTGGATGAATTGTTGATTTAGATTATAATCGTGCCACGAATCGTGAAAAAAGGAAAATTAGCAGAATAGTCACTGAAGTTTAGCCAAACCGCAATTTCATCCGGTAAGTTCATAGTGTTAGTTTATACACCTTGTATGTTCTTGTGTATCACTATTGTTACAACATCTCGAAGAAGGTTAAACTTTTGTGTTGATTAAAAAGGCAAAGGAAGAAACGAAATGCCAGGCCTAGGGCCGGTTACCTGATTTGACGCAATCGCTAGGATCCTGCATATGTTGCAGTATCCTGACAGCTTGTGTGAGCAACATCGCAAGTTAATAGATTCTGAATGAATACTGAATTCTGGATCGTATCGATGGCTGAGTCTTCAAATATGTCGTGAATTCTCGACAGCTTGTGTGAGCAACATCGTAAAATGGTTAAGTGCTAAAGTCGTCAGTGCTTGTATCAGCTAAGATCTGGAAGACAGAAGGGATTAAGTTCGTTAGTGTGCATAAGATTATGAATACATATTCGTTTTCATCTTTAAACTGATCTGATTATTCTGTAAGGAAATGATATTTGCGAACTTACTAAGCTTAATAAGCTTACTCGTGAATTTGTTGTTGTTTTGTAAATACATTTTATTGTCTAAATTTCGGATTTTCTCAAGGAAATCACACTATTGTGGAGTACGTATGGTAGAATTTACATCACTTTGTCTTATGGCATGTGCTAGGATGATGTTATCTTTTGCTTATGTATATCGAGAATTATGAAATCCTTGTCATGTTTGATGAAATGTTGAAAGTAGAAACGTAGGATTTTGGAACGTAGAAAGTAGACGCAAAAGTACCTTGTATTTGACATGGAAATCATGTATTTTGTGTTAGCTTAAATGCATAGTTAAAGTTGTGAGTGAATGAAGTTAATGAACTTGTATTTGGTATGATTCTTAAGATTCTACATACTTGTTTCGGTAGAACCCATTACATGTTTCGGTAGAAGTACAGGGTAAGAGAGAAGTTGTTCTCTGACTTGAGTTGCATCGGTGGTTGAATTACAAGTATTTATAGTTTTTAGTATTGATGTATCGGTAGTTTATATGCTTATATCGGTAGAAGTTGTAAGGTGAGAATTTTTGTTCTCTAGAGTTTTTAGTATTGGTAGATGTATGACTGGTATCGGTAGAAATCATACTTGTATTAATAGAAACTAGCACAAGTACCGGTAAAATCTGCACAGTTTTTGAATTGTTTACTGACTAGATTTCTACTAATACTTGACCATCAAGTACCGATAAAAGTCTCCTAAAATATTGGAAATGTCATTTTTACCCTTGTTGAATTGCATTTATGATTAAATGATGATATATAACGTGTGAAGTGAAATACTTTAATAAATAAAATTGAATAATATGATGTTAAAGAGGAACAGTGATAAATGAATAGTAAAACACCAGAAATCCTAACCGGCGACAGTGTTCGGGTTTTGTGTGTTACACATCAAGTTTTAGGTATTACATTTATTGGTATCAGAGCTTATGGTTTAGCCAATTCTTGGACTACATAGTGTGAAATTTAAAGTTTAGAAATACATGCCATATAAACTTGTGATAGTGTGATATTGATGAATCTGATCTAACCTTAGTTTTTGTAGATAATTGAAATCTCAGACTCGAAGAGAGATGAGACAAATGAGGTAAACAGTAATGTTTCGACAAATGATTCTGGAGAAAGTCACGGAGTACCAATATTACCGATGACAGAAAACGAAGCCAAAAATATATTCTTTGGTTTAATAGGGCAATGATTCTCGAAATTCATGAGAAACAAATTGATGGCACCATAATCTTCACCTCCTATGGCCTGTCGTAAGACCTGCAGTACCGCCCATACCACCTGTCAGGCCTCCACCTCCCTTAGTGGTTGAACAAAGGTAACGAGTCCCAACTGATAAGTTGAGGAAGTATGGTGCAGAGGAATCCAGATGTAGTATTGAGGATGATCCTCTAGGGCTGAATATTGGTTTGAGAACACGCTAAGAGTTTTCAATGAGATGGCTTTTCCTCCAGAAGACTATCTAAGATGTGCTTCATCATTATTGAAGGATGAAGCTTATCACTGGTGGACGACCTTGTTAGTCGTAGTTCTTGAAAATGAAATTACCTGGGAATTCTTTCAGACTGAATTTAAAAAGAATACAAGAGAGAATTTATGCAACTTAGTAAATATGCTCGGGAGATTGTGCTGACTGATGAGGATATGTGCATTAGGTTTGAAGATGGACTGAATGATAAGATTAAAATCAAGTAGGTGGTTCAGAGTTGCGATCTTTTGTTGTTTTAACTGGCCGTGCTCAGAAGATGGAAGAAATATATAACCATAAAAGATAGAAGGAAAAGAGGTTTCGAGAATTCGATAAGAAGAGTTATCCTAGACCATTCTCAATACCGCCACCGAAAAAATTCAGATAGAATGAGAATCGACCAACTGCAATGTCTGGATTTCAGAGCAAGAGTAAGTCGATGCAGCCTGATTCGAGATTTCAAAATCAGCCATCGGATAGTGTTGCCAGCATCCGTAATGTACCGAAACCTTCTTGGGAACACTGAAGAAAGTTCCATCTTGGAGAGTGCGCACTGAGGAAAAACTCAAATTTTAGATGTAGAGCCACAGATCATTTCATTCAATTCTTTTCAATGGCACCCGGGGCAAATGAAGATAGAAGTGTGAACTCCCGATTACATCACAAAAGGATAGATGATCGTGTTAGAATAATGGTATGGCCAGAAGTCGAAGTGAACCAAAAGAAGGTGCAAACAAGTCTGAGGGTCGAGCACCTACACGCACATATGCTTTTTGTGCCAGAAAGGAAGCTACCGTGTTAATGTTGTTACTGGTATATTTTATCTTTTTAATGATATTATATGTGCATTGATTAATCTAGAGTTGACTCACTCCTATATTTGTATTGTGTTGGCAAAAGATAAAAAGTTGTCTGTTGAGGCGACTGAAATTAATGTGCAAGTTGCCAACCCTTTGGGTCATAGTGTCGTAGTTAATCAGGTGTGTCGTAACTGTCCACTAAAAGTTCAGGCCTATGAATTTTCGCTGATTTGATGTTACTTCCCTTTTATAAGTTCAATGTAATCTTGGGTATGGACTAGTTAACCGAGCTTGATGTAGTGGTTAATTGCAAGCAGAGATAAATTGGGTTGAAATGTCCGATAGGTGAGATTATTATAGTTGAGTCTGGTAAGCTGAACAGTGATGTGAATGTGATTTCAGCTATGTCCGCTTAGAAAATGGTTCGCAAAGGTTGTGAAGCATTCTTAGCATATATCCTGGATACTCGAGAGGTAGGGACAGAGCTGAATCAGGTTCCAGTCATTAATGAATTCACAGAAGTGTTTCCTGATAAGTTATCGGGTTTACCTCCGATCAGGACAGTAGAGTTTGGTATTGATTTGGTACCGGGTACTGCTCCGATATCTATTCCACCATATAGGATAGCACCGACTGAGTTGAAACAATTGAAAGCACAGTTGCAAGAATTACTAGATAGGGGTTTCATTTGCCCGAGTGTATCACCCTGGGGTGCACCAGTGTTGTTTGTGAAGAAAAAGGACGGCTCGATGAGAATGTGCATTGACTATTGATAGCTAAATAAAGTCACAGTAAAAATAAATATTCGTTCCCTCGTATTGATGAGTTATTTGATCAGTTGAAAGGTGCAATAGTATTTTCTAAAAGAGACCTTAGATAGGGTTATTATTAGATGTGGATTAAAGATTGTGATGTACCAAAGACTGTGTTCAGGACTCGATATGGGTATTATTACGAGTTTCTGTTGATGCCGTTTGGATTGACAAATGCTCTTGCAGCATTCATGGACCTAATGAACAGAGTCTTTTAACATCAGTTGGATAGATATGTGGTGGTATTTATCGATGATATACTAATCTATTCCAAAATGGAGAATGATCATACACAACATTCGAGAGAAGTGTTACAGATTCTGCAGAAAAAGCAGTTGTATTCAAAATTCAGTAAGTGTGAATTCTGGCTCAAAGAGGTCAGATTTCTGGGACATGTTCCATCCTCGAAAGGAATACGAGTTGATCCGAGTAAGATTTCTACTATTCTTAACTGGAAAATCCCTAAGAATGTTTCTGAAGTACGTAGTTTTCTAGGACTAGCAGGCTATTATCGACGGTTTGTTAAAGATTTCTCCATTATAGCTTTGCCGAAGACAAAGTTGCTTCAGAAGAATGTTCAGTTCGTATAGTCAGAAAAGTGTCAGCAGAGTTTTGATCAATTGAAGAAAATACTAACAGAGGCTCCAATTTTAATGCAGCTTGAGACAGAGAAGGAATTTATGGTATATAGTGATGCGTCATTGAATGGGTTGGGTTGTGTGTTGATGCAAACTGGGAAAGTGGTAGCCTATGCCTCTCGGCAACTAAAATCATATGAGAAGAACTACCCGACTCACGATTTGGAGTTAACAGCCATTGTCTTTGCATTGAAGATCTGGCAACTTTATCTGTATGGTGAGAGATGTCATATCTTTACAGATCATAAGAGTTTGAAGTATTTGATGACATAGAAAGAGCTAAATATAAGGCAGCGACGATGGTTAGAGTTACTGAATGATTATGACCTTGTGATTGATTATCATCCGGGGAAAGTTAATGTTGTTGCTGATGCCCTAAGCCGAAAGTCATTGTTTGCGTTGAGGGCCATGAATGCTCGTTTGTCACTAGAGAGTAATGATACTATCACAGTTGAACTCAGAACGAAACCACTATTCCTACAACGAATTCGAGAGTTACAAAGAAAGGATTCCAAGCTCACAGCTAAGAGAGAACAGATGCAGAGTGATGCCACTACTGGATTTATTGTTGATAATGATGGTATATTGTATTTTTGAGCTAGAGTGTGTATTCCTAATGATTTCGATTTAAGATGAGATATTTTGTCAGAGGCTTACAATAGCACTTACTCCATTCATCCGAAGGGTGTCAAAATGTATAACGATCTGAAGAAGATGTATTAGTGGCCAGGAATGAAACTAGAAATCTCAGAGTTTATAACTAGATGTCTGGTTTGTCAGCAAGTAAAAGCTGAGCATTGGGTACTGTCTAGATTGCTATAGCCAATTACTATTCTAGAATGGAAATGGAAGCGGGTCATCATGGATTTTGTTACAGGATTACCGTTGACACCAAGGAAGAAAGACTCCATCTGGGTTATAGTTGACAGATTGACCAAGTCAGCTCATTTAATTCCTATTCGAGTGGATTATCTGCTAGAGAAGCTGGCAGAGTTGTATGTATCTAAAATCGTGCATCTACACAAGGTGCCAACATCTATTATATCTGATAAGGAGCCATGATTTACCTCGAGGTTTTGGGGTAAGCTATATTAAGTTTTTGAAACCAAATTGAATTTTAACACTGTATATCATCCGTAGACAGATGGTCAATCAGAGCAGGTGATACAGATTCTGGAGGACATGTTGCGATGTTGCATACTTGTGTTTGAGGGTAGTTGGGAGAAATACTTACCGTTAGTAGAGTTTTCTTATAATAACAACTATCAATCCAGATTAAAATGGCACTATTTGAGGCCTTATATGATAGAAAATGCAGAACACCTTTGTATTGGTTAGAATTGAGTGAACCTAAGTTGATTGGGACTGATTTGATACACGAGACTGAAGACAAGGTTCGAGTAATATGTGATTGTTTAAAGGCAGCATCTGATCGACAAGTCATACGAAGATCTTAAGAGAAAGGATATATAGTTTGCCATTGGAGATCGAGTTTTTCTGAGGGTTTCACCTTAGAAGAAAGTATTACGATTTGGTCGAAAGGAAAAGTTGAGTCTGTGATTTATTGGGTCGTTTGAGATTCTTGAGAGAGTTGGGCTTGTACCTTATAAGCTAGCTTTACCCTTGGAACTTGAAAAGATTCATAACATATTTCATGGTTTGATGCTGAGACAGTGCAGATCAGATCCTACTAATATGATTACACCTTGTGAGGTTGAGTTACAGTCGGATTTGTCGTATTCTGGAGGACTAGTTAAAATTTTGGCCCGTGAAGTAAAAGAGTTGCGAAACAAGTGGGTACCATTAACAAAGGTTCTGTCGAATCGCCACGGTTTAGAGGAAGCAACATGGGAGACAGAAGCTTTAATGAGATCATAGTACCCTAATCTGTTTACTAGTAAAAAATTTCGAGACGAAATTTCCTTAAGGGGGAAAGTTGTAACAGCCCAATTTTTAGTGGTGTCGAAAATAGTGATTTCGAGATCATAACTCCGACAGTCGGGTCAAATATTAATATGTGAATATATATATATATGATTTTATTATTGTCATATTAAATTATTGTTAGAAAATTTTATTGATTTAATAGTGAATTGAGTAAGAAGGATTAAATCGTAAAAGGTGCAAAAGTAGAGTTAAGTAATTAGAAGGACCAAATGAACAAATTTCCTTAAAGTATTTTAGTGGGTGGATTATCATGAGCTAAATTGAATATAAATAGGATTAACTAAGGTTTAAAAGGGGATTAATTAAGCATAATTATGAAAGTCATGAAACTTACAATTTTATCATTAAGTATAAAAGTGAATGACACAATGACAAAATTAGCCCCTAACGTTTGGGTGTTTTGTCACTTTGGCCTTTATCCTTTTTTTTGTCTCACTTTTATACATAACCTTTTTTTTTTGTCAAATTGGTCATTTTTAACAGTCTTGCTGACGTGGCCGCTAAGGGACTAACAACGCTGACGTGATAATTTTTTTTCTAGCTGGGCACGTCCACGTAAGCATCTGCTGACATGGCATATAAGACAAAATATGCCACGTCAACAAATGATTTTAAAATTATTAAAATTATTTTTTAAAATATAAAATTTTTTAAATTATTTTTTAAAATATAAAATTATTAAAATTATTTTTTCGAAATAATAAAATTATTAAATAATTTTAATTTCCAATTTCATTATCTTCTTCTTCATCTTTTTCATCATCATTTTAATTTCTAGATTTTCTTACATTTTCCCATCAACCAAACACCCAAAAAAATTTGTTTTTCTTGCATTCGATTGAGATTCTTGCATAGATAGAAAATGGGTTATCTTAGTTCAAATTTCAAACACAAACCCATCAATCTTTTCTTCCCCAAGACCCAATCACATTTCAAAACCAAGTGCAAATTCTTTAGCAACAATAAATTTCTAGATTTTCCTACATTTTCCCATCAACCAAACACCCTAAAAAATTTTTTTTCTTGCATACGATTGAGATTCTTGCATAGATAACAAATGGATTATCATAGTTTAAATTTCAAACACAAATCCATCAATCTTTCCTTCCCCAAGACCCAATTACAGTTCAAAACCAAGTGCAAATTCTTGAGGAACAAGAAATTTCCAAATTTTCTTACATTTTCCCATCAACCAAACAGGACTGGTAAACCCAATAAGAGCCGAATGGAATGGAAAACCAGACTAACTTGCTCCTATTTTTCAATCTAGTGGTCGCTTTCATTCATCCTCCACAAACAATCAACACATGCACAAATCCTAAATGTTCCAAATTAAAATCTTAATATAATAAAAAAAATGGTTCCAGTTTCCAAAACCAAAACCTGGTTTTCGCTTGATTAATTAAAACCCACCCAGTAATATTCCAGAAACAGCATGCTTGGCCAACTCTCATGGCTATAATACTCTTGGCTATTCATAATACCCATTACTTTCCTGGAAATGCCAATATCAAGGTGGACTTGCTTCAGCACCTTGAAGATGTAGATCTTGTAGGTTTCGATGTTTTGTTGCTTCGCTTCTTCTTCTTCTCCCCGGCTTCTTTAGCTGGCTTTTTCTCCTCAAATGGCTTTTTCTCCGTTGGCTTCTTCTTGGCTTTGGGTGCCATTGGAAACTACTTGTGATTTCTAAAGATTAGAAAGTGCGGTCAGTAAGGGGAAGGGGAAAAAAAACTAGAAAGAAGGGATGATGATGATTATAATTTTAAAATAATTTTAATAATTTTATATTTTAAAAAATTTAAATTAATTTTAAAATAAATTTAAAAATTTTATATTTTTAAAAATAATTTTAATAATTTTAAAATCATTTGCTGACATGGCATATTTTTGTCTTATATGTCACGTCAGTAGATGCTTACGTGGACGTGCCCAGCTGGAAAAAACAATTGCTACATCAACGTCATTAGTCCTTTAATGGCCACGTCAGCAAAGCTGTTAAAAAATGACCAATTTGACAAAAAAAATGTTATGTATGAAAGTGAGCCAAAAAAAACGATAAGGGCCAAAGTAACAAAACATCCAAACATTCGAGGCTAATTTTGTCATTATGCCTAAGTGAATTTAAGAAGAAAATAACCTATTTTCTTCTAATTTTTTTCATCTTCTTCGAAAATTACAAGGAAAAGCTAAGGTTTCATTCTAAAGCTTTGAGCTTTGATTTGAGTAAGCTATTGTTACCCGTTTTCAGTAATTTTTGTGTTTTTGACTCCGTATTAGCTTAATCTAGCTAACCTAGGGACCAATTTCTGAATTTGTCAAATGTTATGAAACTTGTCATTATTGAAAATGCTTGTTCTTGGCAGCTTTTTATGGATTTGTATGTTTGATGTTTAGGTTGAATCTTTTTGTAAAGTGATTTTGGATGAATAGGGTTTAAGGACTAAAATGTTAAAATGGTGAAATTGTGTGTATTTTGTGTGAAATAATTTAAGGACTAAATTGAATAGAAATGCAAAAGTTAGGGGTAATTCTGTAATTTTCCCAAAAATGATTTATATGTGTAAATTGATTAAATTACATGATTTATTAAGAGAATTGATTATTTTTTGTGTTAGATCAAGATCGAGCCACCGATCGCGGGAAGGGGAAAATCGTAGAATAGTCCCTAAAGTTCCACCTGAACTGCAATTTCGTCTGGTAAGTTCGTTTGTTAGATTTCCTATTTGGACTGCTAAATATTACCTAATGGGGAAGTACTTGAGACACTTGATGTATAAATGGAAGACTCGTGACTCGAAACGAGCATGTGGATATATTTAAGGAAAACTCATGTCTCAGGATGAGAATGAGAATATGATTAAAGGAAGACTCATGTCTCAGAATGAGAATGAGAATATGACTCAAGGAAGACTCATGACTCAGAATGAGCTTGGGATTATGTTTAAAAAGGAAGACTTATGACTCGGTAGAGCATAAGATTGTCTAAAGAAGAAGTTTTGCAACTCTGATGTTAATTGTTGTTACAATGCTTATTATTGAGCCATGATTCATTGTTTACGAACTTAATAAGCTAGAAAGCTTACCAGTGTATTGTTGTTGTTTTGTAGATTTCATTTTGGCTGGTTGAAGATCGGATTACCTCGAAGACATCACACTATCCAGGAGCTAGTTCGATAGTTCTTACATCACTTGGTTATATGGCATGTACTAGGATGATGTTAGTTTTGTATATGCTTCTTTTGAGACTATGATACTTGTAGTACCTTGGTTAAATGTTGAACTTTGAATGTTTGATCAATGTTGTATATGACATCTAGTACTTAAATGTTATGCTAAGTGTTGTACTTGTACACAAATGTGTTGTCCATTACACCTTATGTCAATGACTGAATTTTTGTATATCAACTTATGTGAAATTGAGAATTATGCATACTTGTTTTGGTAGAACTCCTGCATGTATCGATACAAGTATAAGGTAGGAGAGAGGTTGTTTATTAACTTGGGTTGTATCGGTAGTTTCACTTTCAGTTTTAGTAGTTCTGTGCATGTTTGTATCGATAGTTAGAATGCTTGTATCGGTAGAAGTTGCAAGGTAGGACTTCTTAGCTCTTTGGAGTTTTTAGTATCGGTAGAAGCATAACTAGTTTCGGCAGATGTTACACTTGTATTGGTAGAACTATCACAAGTATCAGTAGAAGTCTACACAATTTCTAAATTGCTAACTGACTTGACTACTACCGATACTTGTCTAACAGGTATCGGCAA
The DNA here is from genome assembly GCA_039519145.1 of Kokia cookei. Classification (NCBI taxonomy): domain Eukaryota; kingdom Viridiplantae; phylum Streptophyta; class Magnoliopsida; order Malvales; family Malvaceae; genus Kokia; species Kokia cookei. The sequence continues at coordinate 28,077,312 of CM076902.1, forward strand.
AAGTCTTCAAATTTTATGGAAAAGACAATTTTGCCGTTTTTGAGTTGTGTTGACTTTCAATTGATGATTCTTGTCAAGTTCATTTCAATATTCTATAAAAATATGGTTAAATGGAACTATAATGTAAGATAAATTGCAGTAGATGATCGAAAGGACACAGGACCCTAATCGATGACGGATCGAGTTTTGGGTGTTACAATGTGAGTTGCAACTACTAGAAATAATTTAAAATTAGAAAATTAAATGTCGAACATAACCAATTGGTTATGTAGTTCAAATCTAATATGTCTACAAGCTTTGTCTAAAGAGTATTCCGCTATAATCTCAACAAAATAAAACGTGATTTAGGCTTAACTCACTCACACTCATTATAGTCTTACTCTCTTACAACTGTAAAGATTAACTCTCACACTAAGACTTTTCCTCATGATTGCTTGGTCCAAATTGATAAAACAATTAGTTTCCAACATAAAACACTCATAAATATTCCTAGTAATGAGCAATATGAGTTATCTAATATGCACAACTAAAGCCATATAACAATTCTTCATTATGTAGCCTTTTGTACACCTGCTTTCTACCTGGACCTCCATGAAACTAGACAAGCATTTAATTTTAAAAGGGAATGGTTTTGGTGATGGGTTAATGTTTGAGGCATTTGAGAGGTTTTGATTTCCAAAAGCAAAATTTAGAGTAGTTATCAATTTGAATGGGAGAAAGGAGGTTTGAAAAGGAGAAAGCACTTTAGCTCATTATTTAGTCCAAATCATTGAAATGACGGAATCTATAAAAATAGTTCAACAAGCCTTGGAAGGAATTTCGAGTAGTCCCTATGAGAATTTAGAAATATGATGTTTTGATCGAGAAAGGGATCCAAAATGGAATGATTTTGAATATTGATTCATTAGTAAAAAACCTTTTCCCACATTTGAATTACTGAGATAAGAACTTTATGCGAGAATGGAAGTACCAAAGGGAGAATTAAGAATTTTTCTGATAAAGGATCAAAGCGGTTTTTCTTGGAGATGGTAAATTCGCCTATCGAGTTTTATCAATATGCACATTCTTCCTTAGATAGTAAAAAGAGGGATCAACTTACGTTTTCTTTGCTAGGGGTTTTTCAACAATTACAAATCGAGTAATACCATTTTTTTATGTTTATCATTTTGGTTGAATGGTTGTGATCAATTATTTATTGATTTGATAGTTTCCATTCTTTTAGCGTTATGATAACTTCATTTTTAAAGGGCTTATTTTACAATTTTTCCTTATTTTTTTGTTACACTAATGATAATTTTCACAAAAGAATAAAGCAATAGTAATAAAAGTTACGACCAATAAAAAAAGGTAACAACATACACCGCCTCTTTAGCCCAACCATTTGTTTCTTGTTGTACTTCTATCTCCTTGCCTTGCCATTATGACAATATTTTGGAAAAGGCATCTATCAACAAAATTCAGTTCAAGTTCCCAATTCACCTTGTGTTCTTTCGAAAAGGATATTGATCCAAGATTTATCTTTTTAAGTAGCTTGTATCTCCTTACTCCTTACTATAACTTTATGAGGAGAGTTTGACGAATCAAAGCAATCCTTTCATGAATCTTCAATTAAGCTAATAGTCTTTTGCATACCAATATTGTATTGCCTTTTCTATCTTTGAGAATGATTACACCCTCGTAGTAACCCCTATCATCGTATTTTTCTAACTTGAAGACTCTATACCTTTATCATGTTCATTGAAGGATTTTGGGCTTTCAGTCTCCCTTATATACCGTGATTATTAATCTCAAATTTTTCATTCATAATTAAAAAGAACCCATTGTTAGTCAAGGGCAAAGTCTAGAGTGGGTTTGGTTTAAATTTTTCAAAAATAATCACATTAGCTTTCCATATACCTTAAAGTGTACAAGTAAAGTTCGTATAGAACTCTCTTACCTCAGTACCATTTAAATCATTAGTTTGTAGCTACTGGAATATCCAATATTTTAGTGAGTTCAAATTGAATATTTGAATTTTGAAAGTTAAAATTTCCAAACCAAACAACTCTTACAAAGTTGAATTTCACAAAAAGGTGTTTAAGGATTCATCACCATCATTGCAAAATGAACAATTACTATCCACTGGGATCGATCTCTTCTAAAGTTCATACTTCGCAAGAAGGTAACTATCACAAATCTTCCACGAAAAATATAATGAGCTTAAACGAAAACTTAAGCTTTCATAAAACCCTCAACTTCTTGTCCATCTCACTTTGGGTAATTCTTTCATTAAAATTATAATCTCATAATGCATAATATATTTCATTAACAAAGAATAATCTATTGTGATCAAATTTCCATACCATTTTTTCCTCTCCACCAAAGAAGGACGAGGATCTATTAGATATGGCTTGCCAATAATCATTCCCAAAAGTAGTTTTGATGGATCTTTCAACCCATGCCTTACCATCTCTCTCAAGAAATTTAGACGAGAGTTATGTTTTTTTGTCGTGTTAATTGTCCATGTGGTTATGGCATTATTCCCAATTCCTAGCTCATAGTTTGAGCCACCCCATATATTTTTGTCTTTTCCTAAATTACAAACATACTTCCATATTGTTATTCCCTTTCAAATTTAGGAATAAAAAGGTTTTGTTTCGATGGTTGTAATATCCTGATTTTTGTAATACCTTTCCTTTAGTCTTGGTTGTAATTGCGTACGGTGTTATCATAATGCTTCAAATTTATTTTGCTAACAGAGTTTCCTTCATCAACTTTGTATGCCGATTATCTATGTTGGTAATGCAAAAGAATATTTTCAGTTGCGAAAAATCCTCTGACTGATGTAGAAAATATTTTCAGTTAAGGAAAATCCTCTACTATTTTTGGAAACTGAAATTGTTATTTTACCATTTTTCCCTTCAAAAAATTGTATAAATAGGAAGTTATTCTCCTCATTTCTCACAAAACACAACAAGAGAAAAACAGTTTCTCTATTCTTTAAATTCTAGTATTCTACAGAATTACATGAAGGGAAATTCTATCTATGAGAATGGGTTTTAAGCAGGATCGTCTATGACTCCTCTAATCCTTCCTGAAAATTGAACCTTGTGTGGTTTCACCGGTTTCTTCCAGTTTATTTTCCAATCAATTGCTTTTGTTTTTCGATTTTCATTCTTTCAAGAAGAGTAATGCCAATGTCAATTGTGCTCCACTTTCTTTATCTGGTTATAAAAATATTTAAGTATTGTGTTAACCTTGGAGGCAACCTCTACCACACGATTACATCGATCAGGGCGAATTTGCTTTTAAGGCGATGGTTTTTCCATAGCACAATAATTCCTATTTTATTTACACTTAGTTTGGTTTCCTATCAGTGCTAATGGTTTTGTTTTGAAATAGTATATTTCCAAAAACCTAATCCACCCTCTTGTATAGGTTTACACAATAAGACGTTAATTTAAAATAGGAAAACATGTAAAGGGGTAAGGTCTCAAGCATCAACTTGACAACCGTTAATATTCCTCATTGTAACAGACATTTAAACTTCTAGAGTGCATGTTTATTTTGAAATTCGTCAAACGTGCCTTAGAAGAACTCTTATAGAAACAAAATAAATAGAGTTAAATCAACAAATCAATACATCAATTAAATAAACATTAATAAATAAAAAATATGAAAACAAAATAAACATGTTATGGTAATGCTTTTTGTTTCCGGTTTCACTATGTAGTATTCATTGGTGTCCATGGGCTCAGTTATGTCAATCAAAATCTAAGGTTTGACTGGGTTTTCACAATTTAGGCAAGTTTCATATTTCTATTTTAGCAAAACAAAGATTGAGATTATTGTCCAATCTAGGTTCACTTGTTGCTTGTATGTTAAACACAAAATATTACCCTTATACCGATTTTATAAGAATAGAGTTACGTTCTCACCCTTCATATACATGGCATAGTATTTGGAATTCAAGAGGGTTGTTAGACTTGGATCTTCGCTGGAAGGTTGGCAATGGTAGGTCGATTTTGGTTCGGAATGATTTTTGGTTGCCAAGGCCTAGTAAAATATCCAATAAGATCGTGTTAGAAGTGATATCAACACTATTAGTGATCTGATGATTCCCAATATAGCAATATGGAATGTACCTTTGGTCTAGAGCTTACTTTCAAATGCTGAGGCTAAACATATTTGATGTATCCCGTTAGCTCTTTAAGACCTGGAGAATATGATGGTGTGGCTTGGGGATAACACAAGGGAGTACTGTTAAGGAATGGCTTACATGCAACTATTCATGCGAAAGACTCTGTAGCAACTGAACCAGTTGAAGAAACAAGTCTTTTGTTGTCTTTTGTTATTTAGTTTCATTTGAACTAAGATGTCAATGTATTGACTTTCGTTTAGGTGCTGATTTGAGTTGATTAAATCAGTTTTCTTATGCTTACAACTTAAGTTTATAAAGGCCATACTTGTTACTATTGTTAGGTGAAGTTTAATTGAATGATTTGCTTTGCATCGTGTTGTATGGTTGTTAAAGTATATGTAAAACTTCAAATATCAATGAATTAATATCATATCATAATTTACAACTTCTTTTCTCTCGTTTTTGTTCTGCAATTTCACATTCAACTTTCATTGTATCTTTTGCAAGTCTTAGAAGCTTCAAGCTTAAGACATTATTTTACATGTTTGATTAGTCCATAATCCCAACAATGTATCTAGAGCTTACTTCGTAGAGGAACTATTCTCTTTTTTGTTCTCGAAAACACCATGTCTTCATCTGGTTTCTCTCCAACACCACCACCATAGTTTAATGGTGAGAACTACCACATTTGGGTAGTAAAAATGAAGACCTACCTGCATTCATTTAACTTATGGGAGGTTGTTAATGCTGATGTTGAACCACCACCCTTGAGAGCTAACCCTATAGTAGCTCAGATCAAGCAACACTCTGATGATAGAGCCAATAGGTATAAGGCAATGTCTTGCCATCAAAACAGTGTGTCAAACTTGATTTTCACAAGGATCATAGCCTGTGAGACTCCAAAATAGGCTTTGGAAAAGTTGAAAGAAGAGTTTCAAGGCACTAAAAAGACAAGACAGCAACAACTTATCAATTTAAGGAGGGATTTTGAAAATTTGAAGATGAAGGAGACTGAGACAGATAAGCAATACTCAGAGAGGATCATGGTTGTAGTCAACAACATAAGACTTCTTGGGATCAATTTAGTGAAAGTAGGATAGTGGAGAAGGTTATTACAACATTACTTGAGAGATATGAAGCCAAAATCTCTTCCTTAGGAGATTTAAGGGACTTGTCAAAGATCACTTTGACTGAGTTGATCAATGCACTCTATGCTCAGGAACAAAGAAGAGCTAGAAGACAAGAGGAGCTCATGAAAGTGCATTTCAGGCCAACGGCAAATCATCCTCGAGCTTTTTTAGTTACAAAGGAAAGAAGCCATGGAAAGGCAATAAGGAGAAGTCCAAAAGATATGGAGTGAAGAAAAAATATCTTCCATGCTCTCATTGCAAGAAGACTACTACTTAGAGGCTTATTGCTGGTTCAAACTTGATTTGCAGTGTAAAAGTTGTAAGAAGATGGGACACGTTAAGAAAGTTTGTAAGAAAAAAGGCTCAGCAGAAGCAGCAACAACCACCGCTGCCAAACACTCAAGCTCAAGTAGCTGATGAAAGTGATGCTCAGGAGGAGCAAGTGTTTGCAGTTTCTTGTTCTATAATCAGAAGAAAAATATCAAAGGTTGGCTGTTAGACAGTTGTTGTACAAACCACATGACACATGGTGCTGGTATCTTCAAGAGGATTGGTAGAAGCTTCAATTCGAGAGTGGAGGCTAGAAATGGTTAATATATCAAGGTAGAAGCAAAAGGAGATGACCTGATAGACACTCCCTTAGGATTGATAGAAATTTGCTTAGCATTGCTCAGTTGCTTGAAAAAGGGTATTCAGTTATGTTTAAAAACAAAGAATGTTTGATTAGTGATCCAAGTGGATCCAAGCTTATGTTAGTAGCCATGACTGATAGAAGCTTTGTTGTTAATTGGAATGAGGATTCAATTGTTCCTATACAGCTGTCTTAGATGAGTCTAAGTTATGGCATAAAAGAATGGGCCATGTCAATTACAAATATTTTGTTCAGCTGTCCAAGGAAGACTTGGTTGAAAATTTCACAAAATTGGTTGAACAAAAGGATGTCTGTGATGTGTGTCAGATGGGAAAGCAAGCTAGGCTCGCTTTTCCAGCTAATAAGGCTTGGAGAGCCTTTGAAAAATTACAGCTAGTCCATACTGATTTTTGTGATCCAATGAAGACTTAATCTTTGAAATGCAGCAGGTACTTCATTCTCTTTATTGATGATCATTCTAGTTTTTATTGGATCTATTTTCTCAAGAAGTCAGAGGTTGCTTTAGTTTTTTGGAAGTTCAAGACAACTGTTGAAAATCATTCAGCTTGCAAGCTCAAGACTTTGAGGTCAAACAATGGGATAGAGTATACTTTTAATCAGTTTCAAAGGTTTTGTGAAGAATCAGAGGTTGAGCATTAGTTTACAAACATCTATACACCTAGCAAAATGGTGATAGTGAAAGGGAGAATAGAACTTTGATGGATATGGCCAAATTTCTAATATTTGAAAGAAATTTGCCAAGGAATTTTTGGGTTAAAGCTGTAAATACTAATGTGTATCTTTAGAATAGGCTTCCAACTAAAGCCTTGTTGTAAAAAAACTTCATTTGAAGTCTGGTTTGGATTCAAACCATTAATTACATACTTGAAGATCTTTGGTTGCATCTGTTATGCATATGTTCTTGTTGTCAAAAGGGACAAATTGGATAAAAAGGCTCAACCTAGCATATTTCTAGGCTATAGCAGTGTCAAGAAAGGCTATTGAATTCTTAATCCTTTAACACTTAAGGTGTATGTGAGCAAAGATATAATGTTTGATGAAAAATCATCATGGAATTGGGACAAGTCTGAGCCAGAAAGTGTGACTGAAGACTTAGTGCCAGATCCAAATGTAGTCCAAATTAATCAAGAAATGAACTTTGATGATGAACCTGTTAGAAGAACAAGACTACTTAGTGAAGTGTATGAAAGAGATGACATTTCTAATGTTGAGCCAATCAGTTTTGAAGAAGCTAAAGCACAACAAGGTTGGAAAGAAGCTATGCATACTGAAATGAGTATGATTCATAAGAATCGGACTTGGGAACTAGTTGAAAGACCATTCCATAAGAAAGTTATTGGGGTGAAATGGGTATTTAGAGCCAAGCACAATGCTGATGGAACCTTGAACAAGTTGAAAGCAAGATTGGTTGTGAAGGGTTTCAGCCAAAAGTATAGTGTTAACTACTTTGAGACATTTGCAACTGTGGTAAGACTTGACACTATCATATTTTTACTTACATTAGCAGCTCAAAGGCAGTGGAAAATTCATCAACATGATATAAAATCTACATTCCTCAATGGTTTTCTTAATAAGGAGATATATGTTGAAAAACCTGATGGTTTCAAGGTGGTTGGTGAAAAAAAAAGGTCTACAAGTTGAAAAAGGCCTTGTATGGTTTGAAGCAAGCACTAAGAGTCTGGTATGACAAAATTGATAATTATTTGTCAAGCTTGGACTTTTAAAGAAGCATTAATGAGCCAACTTTGTACGTGAATAAAGTGATCGACCTTTAAACGTCACAGAAATTATGTGCAAGCGGACACTGTCGATGCAAGTATAGTATGCAGATATGAGTCTGTCGGATATCGATCCCACGAGGATGATGTTCTTGTTGCTTAAATTTGTCAAAGCAATTAGAGTTTAAATGAAAAGAATTGTTAAAAGTAATGTCAACGCAATTTAGTTAAGACTGCATGAATCAAAGAGTTAAATCTGTCAATGCAAATATAGCATAAAATGTCAGAGCAAATTAATACAAAATGAATTGTTGTGGAAGGTGTTGTAAATGTAAATTCAGAAAATTAAAAGAAATAGATCAAGTGTAAAGAAATAAGGGGATCCCTGACTTCACAAAGTGGTAACGCTAAATGTGACTACAAGGTAACTGATAGATGAATTGTTGCCGCAATTAAGTTCTAATGAGATCTTACTGCTATCAACTTCTTTGTTTAACAAAGACCCAAGTACTCACAATTACCACACCTTCTAGTGCTGGTAATGCTTTGCACTCAAGAATAAGTGGCCAAAATTCCTTCTTCCCTCAAGCAACTTCCGTTGTCTTGCTTGTTAATCTAACTTGTCACCTTACCTTCTAGTGATTGTGACTGCAATCGCACTTTCGTGGTCAAAACAGTTAAATCCAAATATAAACAGATAGAAGAATTGAGTAGAAATCAAAATAGATCTAACATTAATAGATACTTCCGTATACAATTAATAGTCAATAGAATTCATCAACATTCAAGAGAGATTAAAGAAGAAACTGAAGCATTCTATTCCTAGTTTACTAGAATCCTCCCATAATCGCTCCTCTTGCGTCGCACCTAGGCACTCCTCATCAGGAGTAGTCGCCTCCTTGTTGCATCAAATTACCCTCCTGGAAATCAAGCTTCCATGGTAGCTGACTTTAAGAAAGAATAAGAAAATTGTGGAATTGAATTCTTCACAGCTTGATGATTATATTCTCTCTCTCCCCTCTATTAATAATCACTAAAAAGTACAGGCCTACCCTCTTCTCAAATCTAACTCCCTTTTTGCAGCTGTACAAGTTTGTTATTTCCAGCTGTGCACTCACGCAGATCGGTTTGTGCATTAGGCAGTTGCAGATTGTCACGAAATCTCTGAACGTAAATTATGATTTAAATTTACTGCGACAACTTGACATTCTCATGTGCTGGTGCTTCTAAATGTATTAGCAGCGTAAAATCCCTGATAAAATGTAAAAGCATTTATGTGGTGACATCTTTGGGCGTAATTCTAGATCAAACTTGTGGCCGCAACTCTAAATGCTTCCCCACTTTGATCTTCTAAGGTGGATTTCTGCGCTGACAACTTTAGATGCAAAATTGATACTCAATACAACGACATTAGTAGCACAAAGGAATAAAATGAAAGAAAGTAAAGACCATACAACACTAATTTAGAAAATGAAAATACTATGAAATACTGAAAATGTAGGCTAAATATGATACAAAAGGAACAAATTATACACTAATTCAAGGAGAAATTAAGTGTCATTTCTAATGCTACCACGCCACCAAACTTGAGTTTTTACTTGTCCTCAAGTAAACAAAAGCTAGCAAAGTTATAACCAAATTCTTGTCACCACAATCATCATTCTAGCAACTTATATTCTCTAGAATCCTAATATATAAATTGCATTCATATGCTGGAATATTGCGTCGACATTTTATAGGCATGAATAATCAGAATTGCAACTTCACTAATGCTAGCATCACGCTTTAAATCTTAAAACTTCTTAACCAATACAACATTTATTGTATAATAATATACATATATATATATTTTTTTTTTTTTCTTTTTATCAAATTTTCTTTCTTTATATTTTTTTATATGTGACTGAGAGATGTCATTGCATTACTATACTCTTGTTCCTGGGCAGTAACAATGGGGTGCAACAAACCCCCAAGGAGAATGTAATTGCGCCGACACACGTTCTTGCAGTGACAGCCTTTGGCTAGATAATTTTTCTAACACTTGCATCGGAATGTTCCCCCGTATTAAGTCACAATGTACCCACATTGGATTGTCTTTTATTAGTAAATATAATTATATACATAGCTGTAAGATGGTAAGTTACTTCAATATATAAAGAATGATACTACTAATTTATTACTAATGCAATTTCAACCATTCATCCAAAAATAGAAGGATTCAACATTCATTCAATTCACGCATTAGTATTCCAAATAATTCAAGAATTAAGCATCAAATGAAAGAAATTTGTGGTCACATTTTTCTTAACTATGCATACATTCATTCAACTAAAAAGACAAATATATTCTTAAACTTGTGGGTGTAATTGCATTTTCATTCCATACTTCCCCCTAAACTTAGTGTCTGAATTGTCCCCAATGCACTGACAATACTATACAAATATTAATGAAAATGCAACTACAATGCAAATGTGAGAACAAGTAAAATGCAGAGACAATAAAAATGTAATGACAATTAGATGAAATGCATGCAACTAAACTAACTACTGAAAAGTAAACTAACTCAGTGTGTTGCAACCGAGGATGTGGCTTCTTTGGACTTCTTTTTCTTCTTAGGGAGCTCCTCTTTGCTCTTCTTCTTTGCCTTAAGTTTGCATTTTTTTCTCTTTAGGATCAACCGGTGCAGTAGATTATTCCTTCATGGTCAGTTGAATGGTGGCTTCATCGACAGTCACATCCGATGGAAGGATCTCAGCAAGTGGTTCCAAATATGTTATAATAGCCAGAGGATTGGAATCCTTATTGTTTGATGTGACTGCCTTGGCCCAGCTCATGGTGCTAAATGTTCAATAAATGCACCCACACTGGCAGTGCATCGATAAATTTCTCCTATAAATTTGTCAAGATAACTTATTCTTCTTTTTCCTTCTCTTCTCTTCCTTTGTCTTCTCTTTTCGCTTTTTCTTCAACACCCTCAGAGGCAACTGTTATGTGCTCCTCTGCAGCAGCAGCCTCTTTCTCCGCCATATTGGCCCCCAAACTGTTAGAGAGTTCATATTCAAAGAGGCTAGCTATGTTTTAGAAACAATACTCTATATCCTTGGAATGCACCTCTTGATCTTCATAATCAGAAATGTGGATTTTGTGCTGGGAGTGGACGGACTGAGTTCTTCCTTCTGAAACAGGTTGTTCTGTTGATGGAGTAGCTTCATCGATAATAGGAGGGAACATAGGGAATTCCAGCATTGGATTTTTGTTCAAAATGCTTAATGCACTGATAATAGCAGTATTCCATGCCCTAGTATAGGCATAGAATAAGTTATATCTGTATTAGATCTCATCGATTTAGCTGACAAGTTTGATTTGTTGGATGCTCATTCGATCAACAATTTTTCAATCTCATTAAGCTTCCTCAATTTTGACGATTTGTGGGCGCATGGGTTTTGGTGTCCTTCTTTTTCCCTTTCCCTTTGTCCTTCTTTGGTGGTACCTCCTTCAACATAGGGGTTTCCTGCCCCCTTATCATTCTTTCCACTGAAACATCATTAATCGGCCCTTTTTTTTCCAAAGTCTCTTCCCCTTCACGAGGCAGAATGCCCCCTATTTACACAACATCATGATCAGAGAAGGGAAAGGTAGGATACCTATCTGTTTAATGGTGGATTCAACGATTTCCTGGTGAAGGATTACCCCGACATCAATTCATTGTCCCTTGAGTATAGAATGTAGCAGGCACATTCTATCCAACGTTACAGTAATGCTGGGAGTAGATGGAAGGAGATAGCAATTGATGAAATGAAACCACACCATGATTTGGACGGTGAGGTAGCGACGGTGTATCGTATAATTGTTTGGATTATTTCCAGTCCAAACAGTGCCATTGACGCATAAGTCATTCAGCAATAGATCAGCACCTTCCTTTGTCAAGTTTTCCAAAAACTCGATATGCTCGTCTTCTCCCTTAGGAATGTGAAAGAGAGCATTGATGTGGTCAGCGCTCCATGGCACCAAACCTTCATGAACGAATATGAACTCCTGTTCTGGATCAACCAAGTTAGCATAAAACTCTCTTACCATGAAGGGAGAGTATCCTGTCGAATGGTCACAAAACTGCTCTCAGCCCAATCGTGAAATCGTTCTGGCGACTTGCTTCCCCAATGTTAGTTGTGGGGAGAATTGAAATCCCTGCTCAGGATGACAGTTCCTTTTTAACATCACCTTATGGTAACAGTCCTTCATCGTTTTCGATAAGAACAGGACATGTTCCTTAGGTAGTGGTTGGTCGACGTTTCTTACCATTGCAGTCGACTATTCAATAGCTGGTTTGGATAGGGTTTTAACACCAAGAGTTCGTGCCATATCTATCTAAGAAAAAGAAAGTGAGAATATTTTGCATAAAAAACTAAAGGTTGAAGAAAAGGAATATTACAGCAACAATGGTGGTTGTGGGTGTGAAAATATAGTCGGCACAAATAGGGTATTTTACAGAAGATGGAGGTGAAGAGACGTGATGATTGTTGTTTCTATGAGAGTATATTGCACTTGTAGCCAATAAATGCCAAGACACAGATCATACTTTTTTGGATAAATCCAACGGTTGGGGATTGTGTTGAATCAACTAGCGTGATTCTTTCCCGAAACGCTTCACTGAGTCATAAATAAAATGCGTCGACAAGTCATGCTATTATGTGCGTCGAAAAAAAGAAGATCTTTTATGCCTGCAGAAAACTAAAGAAAATGAATTAAAAGAAAATAAAAGACAAAAAAGTAAATATAAAAATTGCAATGACACTCTAAGAAAATGTGACCAGGTTAATGGTCTCGTTTTGTTCGTTGATGTCTGGGCTTAGGTGGTGCTTTAATTGTTGGTCATTCACTTTGAATTGGTTCCCACCGTTCAAATCTTTGATTGTCACCGCACCATGTGGAAATGCTTCGACAACTTCAAAAGGTCCTGACTATCTTGAGCGCAATTTTCCTGGATGCAACTTTAAACGTGAGTTAAATAAAAGCACTAGCTAACCAGGAGAAAGTTATCGCCCAAAATGATGTTGTCATGCCATCTCTTAGTTTTTTTCCTTGTAAATGGTAGCATTTTCATAAGGATTTTGTCGAATTTCTTCCAGTTCTAAAATGTCTAACAATCTTTTCTGTCCAACAGCATCATAGTCCATGTTCACTTGCTTGATTGCCTACATGGCCTTATGTTCAAGTTCAACGGGCAAGTGACATGATTTACCAAAAACCAGCTGATATGGCGACATCTCTAATGGTGTTTTGTATGCAGATCGAAGCACCTACAACACATCATTTAATCGTGAAGACCAATCACGTCGAGATGGGTTAACCACCTTCTCAAGAATACCCTTGATTTATTGATTGGATACTTCCATTTGACCATTTTTTTGCGGATGATATGTGGTTTCCATACGATGCTTCACACCGTAACATTTCAAAGCTGTTGCCACCTGATTACAATGAAAATTAGTGCCTTGGTCGCTTATTAATGCTCGAGGTGTTTCAAATCGTGTAAGGATGTATGTGTGAAAAAACTTTAACACCGTCCGAGTATCGTCCTTTGGAATAGCGATTTCTTCGATCCACTTGGAGACATAGTCAACAGCAACTAGAATATACACATTTCCAAAGGAATTTGGAAATGGTTTCATGAAGTCTATACCCCAAACATCAAAGAGTTCAACCTCCATGATAGGTTGTTGAATCATCTCGTTGCGTCAAGATATGGAACCGGTGAGCTGACATTTGTCGCACTATTGAGCAAAATTGTGGCCGTCTCGAAACAATGTAGGCCAGTAGAATCCTCACTGTAGGACCTTTGAAACAGTCCTTACACCACCAAAATGGGCTCCATAAGGAGTATCGTGGCAATGCTTAGGATAGATAGCATTTCTTCTTCAAGAATGCAGCGACGAATAATGTTGCCAGCGCATACCTTGAACAGGTATGGTTCATTCCAATGATACCTTGCAGCATCCCGAAGAAATCTGACCTTCCTATGACCTGTTACACTCAACGGTAGCTTTCCACAGACTAGATAATTGACGACATTTGCATACCATGGAGATGCGTCGACAAAGAATAATTTCTCATCTTGAAATGTGTCGATAATTTGTGACTTATTTCCATCTTCACTTCCAGATTCTAGACGAGATAGGTGGTCTGCTACTTGGTTTTTCGATCCTTTCCTGTCCTTAATCTCAACATCAAATTCTTGTAATAAAAGAATCCATCTAATTAGCTTGGGTTTTGCATCTTTCTTAGCAAAAAGGTATCTCAAAGTAGAATGATTAATATACACTATATTTTTTGTGCCGACAAGATATGAACGGAACTTGTCAAATGCAAAAACTACTGCCAGTAACTCCTTCTCAGTGGTTGTGTAATTCACCTGTGCTTCTGTTAGAGTCTTAGTAGCATAATAGATTGAATGAAATACCTTATCCTTTCATTGTCCAAGCACAACACCTATAGTAAAGTCACTCGCATCACACATCACTTCGAACGGTTGCGACCAATCTGGTGTGACAACAATGGGTGCCTACACTAGCTGCTGTTTAATTTTAAGGAATGCTTCTAAACAAGCTTCATCGAAAAAAAATATTTTATTTTTCTCCAACAAAGAGCAAAGTGGTTTTCCTATTTTGGAGAAGTCTCGGATGAATCGTCTATAAAATCTGGCATGGTCGAGAAAACTCCTTATTCCCTTTACATTAGTAGGTGGAGTTAACTTTTCAATGATCTTCACCTTTGCTTTATCAACTTCAATGCCCTGACAAGATATACGATGGCCAAGAACAATGCCTTTAGTTACCATAAAGTGACATTTTTCCCAGTTTAGAACCAAGTTGGTGTCCGCGCATCGTTTCAACACTTTTCCTAAATTGTCAACGCATTTATCAAAATTATGCTCATAAACAGAGAAATCGTCCATAAATACCTCTAACGAATCCTCCATCATATCAAAGAAGATGAGCATCATGCACCTCTAGAATGTAGTTGGTGCATTGCACAAACCAAATGGCATTCGTTGGAAAGCAAAGGTTCCAAATGGGCAAGTAAAAGTCATTTTTGCTTTATCCTCTAACGCGATTGCAATCTGGTTATACCAAGAGTATCCATCAATAAAACAATAATAGGCATTACTAGCTAGCCTATCCAACATTTGATCAATGAATGGGAGTGAGAAGTGATCCTTCTTTGTGACTGTATTTAGACGACGGTAATCCATATACACTCGCCAACCTATAGCAATGCGAGTAGGGATTAGCTCATTTTTATCGTTGCTTACCACCGTGATGCCACTCTTCTTAGGCACACATTGGACCGGGCTCACCCATGTACTATCCGAAATTGGATAGATTATGCCTGCGTCCAGCCATTTGATAATCTCTTTCTTCACTAATTCCTTCATTTTCTCATTTAATCTTCGTTGTTGCTCAATTGACTATTTTCCTTCATCTTTCAACCTAATTTTATGCATGCTAAAAGAGGGACTAATGCCTCTAATGTCTGTTATGCTCCAGGCGATGGCTCTTTTGTGCTACTTTAATATTCCGATTAATTTTTCTTCTTGGCTCGCGTCAAGACTTATGCTGATAATTACTGGTAATGTATCATTGTCACCCAAAAAAACATATTTTAGATGTGTTGGCAATGGCTTTAACTCCAGAGTCGGAGCTCCTTCAACTAATGGTTTAAAAACAGGGATCGTCTTATTAGTCAAATCCAAAGATTCTAATTGCCAACCATGTCTAAGCTCACAGACATTAGTCTCAACTTTGTGGTCCCATTCAGGTAAGACATTGTCTTCAAATGTCACCACATATTCCTCTGGCACTGCTGAACTTCATTCATTAAATTCCTTAGTAATTAACTCATCCAGAACATCAATTTGGTGACATTGTTCCTTACTCCGTGATGGAGATGCTTCGAAAACACTAAAAGTTACATGTTCAAATCGCCCTTGAAAACATCTATAAGTGTGCGTCTCATTGCTAGAAATGGGTGTCCCAAAAAAATGGATACCTCCTTATCAGCTTCGCAATCAAGTATGATGAAGTTAGTTGGGAACACAAATTTATCGACTTGGACAAGCACATCTTTAATTTGTCCTTCAGGTTGTGCCAAAGATCTGTTCGCAAGTTGTAATGTCACCGAAGTGGGCTTCATAAGACCAATTCCTAATTTCCTAAAAGTTGACAATGGCACAAGGTTAATGCTAGCTCCTAGGTCACATAGAGCTTTACCTAAGTAATGGTTTCCAATAGAGCATGGAATTGTGAAACTACCAGGATCTTTCATTTTTTGTGGCAGTTTATTTGTCAGTACAACTCTACACCCTTCTATAAGCACAATCGTCTCAATATCGGATAGCTTCTTCTTCTTCGATAATAAATCTTTCATGAATTTCCTATAGCTGAGAATCTGCACAAGAGCATCAACTAGAGGTATATTAATATGTAATTGTTTTAAGGTAGATACAAACTTTTGATAATCTCTGTCATGATCTTTCTCCTTGAATCGCTATGAAAATGGTAAAGGTATGTTCTCAGTGGATTATTGTGATATAACCGATTATGTTGACATGAGCAGTTACGTCGATAACTTCGTAAGACGAATGGTCGGCATAGGTGTGACTATTGGTGGCTCATCCTCATTTACTTCTGTTGTGTCTTCTTCAAATGTAACCTCTCCTTGTTGCTTTGGTTCGTTTGCTTCAACAGGTGCTTGGTTAGAGCTGCTACTGTGTTCGACAGTTTGCTTTCCACTCCATAATGTGATAGCCTTGCAATGCTCCTATCTTGTTTGATTTGGATTTTCAGTGTCACTAGGTAAAGCACCTGGTGGTAGTATGCTCATGTTAGAAGCAATTATCCTAGTTATGCTTCCAACGCTTAGATGGAAGAAGAATTTCCTTGTATAATAGCTTCTGTTCTGGTAATATGTTCACGCATCAAAGCTTCAAAAGTAGCGAATGGATCTGATCTTGGTTGAGAATACTGTTATTGCTGTTGTTGATGTTGTCCTTGCATATTTGACATCGTAGTCTGTTGTGGCTGCATTCGAGCATATGGTTGCATCTGATTAACTGCATCTGAGTATGTGACTGCATCTGATCAGGATGCGCATGCACTCGAGGGTTGTGATTATAATTCTACTGCTGCTGATTGTAACTCCCTTGTCTAAAGTTGCCTTGATTTGAGGAATTTTCATATCTGTATGTGGACGCATTCTAATTCCCCCAAGGTTGTTGAGTCCTATTTGAATTGTTATATGAGTTACCATATGAATTCATGCAGATGTTATTGACATAAAATGCATTTTTAGCATGTTGTGGGCAATCCTCATAACTATGGTTGTCGCCGGAAATTTCACAAGAAAATGTCCAGATATCCATCTGCTGCGCTACTTGAATAGGGGCAACAGCACTCGTCCCTTTCATGTTTTTAATCATATTCGCCAGAGAGGATACTTGTGCACTTAAGGCTAAAATGGCATCTAGCTCAATAACTCCAACATTTGTTTTCACCTGAGTAGAACGAGAAATCGGGTACTGATAATCATTTTGTGCAATTCTCTCCAAAATTCGCACTTCATTGTAAGTGCAATCCAACAAAGGACCATTAGCAAACGCATCGACAAGATTTCTTGTTTGTGTATTTAATCTATTGTAAAAGGTCTTGATTTGTGTCTCCTGATGAATTACATGCATGGGGCAACGTCTAAGCAGAGTTTTGTAACGTTCCCATGTAATGTGCAAGTTCTCATCATCCAATTGATGGTATGCTGTAATATCATTTCGCAATCTAATATTCATTGTGGGTGGGTTAAATCGTAAAACAAACTGAGTTGTTAGCGCATTCCATGAAGTAATAGATCCAGCTGGTAAACCAAGAAACCATGTACGTGTCCTTCCTTGCAAAGAGTAAAGGCACAGTTGCATCTTTAGGGCATCATCAAGAACACCGTGTTGACTAAAGGAAGCACATATAAGCAGAAAGGGTTTGAGATGCTTTCTCACATCTTCGTAAGGCAAACTAACATATTGCCCATTTGAGTTTAGCATTTGGAACATCACCGGTTTTAATTCGAAATTCCCAACTTGTATTACTGGTCTAACAACCCCTGGTTGTAGATCATCAAGCATAGGAACAACGAAGTGTCTAATTGTCATGTTTGGAATTTGCTCTTCTTGTGGCAACGGTATATTATTGATTCCTTGTGGCTGCATTGGGGGAACAAGATTTTGTGGTAGCAATGGTGGTATATCGTTGTTATTTCTAGCCATCTTTCTTTTCTCTTATCTCCTTATTGACATAAAACACCTAATAGGAAATTAAAAGAATCAACAAAAAATTAGTAACCAATAAAACTTAGAAAAGGAATAGTAAATGCAACTACAAAAATAAACATCAAACAAACACCATCCCCGGCAACAGCGCCAAAACTTGATTGGCCTGTAAACATCACAGAAATTATGTGCAAGTGGACACTATAGATGCAAGTATAGTAGACAGATATGAGTTTGTCGAATATCGATCCCACGAGGATGATGTTCTTGTTGCTTAAATTTGTCGAAGCAATTAGAGTTTAAATGAAAAGAATTGTTAAAAGCAATGTCAACGCAATTTAATTAAGACTGCATGAATCAAAGAGTTATATCTGTCAATGCAAATATAGCATAAAATGTTAGAGCAAATTAATAGGAAATGAATTGTTGTGGAAGATGTTGTAAATGTAAATTCAAATAATTAAAAGAAATAGATCAAGTGTAAAGAAATAAGGGGATCCCTAACTTCAAAAATTGGCAACACTAAATATGACTACAAGGTAACTAATAGATGAATTGTCGCCATAATTAAGTTCTAATGAGATCTTACTGCTATCAACTTCTCTGTTTAACAAAGATCCAAGTACTCACAATTACCACACCTTCCAGTGCTGGTAATGCTTCGCACTCAAAAACAAGTGGCCAAAACTCCTTCTTGTCTCAAGCAACTTCCGTTGTCTTGCTTGTTAATCTAACTTGTCACTGCACCTTTCAGTGATTATGACTGTAATCGCACTTTCATGGTCAAAACAATTAAATTCAATTATAAACAGATGAGAAGAATTGAGTAGAAATCAAAATAGATCTAACATTAATAGATACTTTCGCATACAATTAATAGTCAATAGAATTCATCAACATTCAAGAGGGATTAAAGAAGAAATTGAAGCATGCTATTCCTAGTCTACTAGAATCCTCCCGTAATCACTCCTCTTGCGTCGCACCTAAGCACTCCTCGTCAGGAGTAGTCACCTCCTTGTTGCGTCAGATTACCTTCCTAGAAATCAAGCTTCTATGACAACTGACTTTAAGAAAGAATGAGAAAATTGTAGAATTGAATTCTTCACAGCATGATGATTATCTTCTCTCTCCCCCCTCTATTAATAATCACTAAAAAGTACAAGTCTACCCCTTTCTCAGATCTAACTCCCTTTTTGCAGTTGTACAAGTTTGTTATTGCAAGCTGTGCACTCACGTAGATATGGTTTGTGCATTAGGCAGTTGCAGATTGTCGCGACATCTCTGGATGCAAATTAGGATTTAAATTTGTTGCGACAACTTGACATTCTCCTGCGCTGATGCTTCTGAATGTGTTAGCAGTGTAAAATCCCTAATAAAATGTAGAAGCATTTATGTGGTGACATCTTTGGTCACAATTCTAGATCAAACTTGTGGCCGTAACTCTAAATGCTTCCCCACTTTGATCTTCTAAGGTGGATTTCTGCGCTGACAATTTTAGATGCAAAATTGATACTCAATACAACGACATTAGTAGCACAAAAGGAATAAAATGAAAGCAAGTAAGACCATACAACACTGATTTAAAAAATGCAAATACTAAGTATGAAATGCTAAAAATGTAGGTAAATATGATACAAAATGAACAAATTATACACCAATTCAAGGAGAAATTAAGTGTAATTTCTAATGCTATCAGAAAGTTGGAGATGAGATACTTTTGATAGTTTCTTTGTATGTGGATAACCTGCTAGTGACTAGTGTGAATGATGAAATGCTGACAGATTTCAAAAGGAAAATGGAAAGTATGTTTGAAATGTCTAATTTAGGTGAGATGTCCTACTTTCTTGGCATGGAGGTATCTCAAACACATGAGAGTGTTCTCATAAGCCAAAAGGCCTTTTCCTTGAAGATTCTAAACAAATTTTGCATGGAGAATTGCAAGGCAACTACCACTCCAGTTGCTATTGGTGAAAAGCTTTTAAGCCAAGGTGATTTTGAAAGGGTAAGTGAGTCAGACTATAGAAGTTTGGTGGGATGCTTACTCTATTTGACAGCCTCAAGACCAGACATAGTTTTTGCAATCAATCTCTTGTCTAGATTCATGCATTGTTGCAATGTGACTCATTTTCATGTTGCTAAAAAAGTTCTAAGGTACATAAAAGGGACTCTAAGCTATGAAGTCAAGTTTACCAAGACAGATGACATGAAGTTGTTTGGTTTTACTAATAGTGATTAGGCAAGTTCAGTAGATGACATGACATGAAGAGTACTTCAAGATATTTGTTTACCATATGTTCTGCAGTTTTCAGTTGGAGTTTAAAGAAGCAGACTATTGTGGTTTAGTCAACAGTTCAGGTTGAATATGTTGCAGCAGCTGCAGTTGTTAGTCAAGCAATTTGGCTAAGGGAACTTATGGATGACTTAAACTTGCACCAAGGAGAAGCAACGTAGATTAAATGTGACAACCAATCTATTGTTGAAGTTGCAAAAAATCCAGTGTTTCATGGCAAAGCGAAGCACTTCAAGATTAAATTTCACTTTGTGAGGGAAGCTAAGCAATCCCATAAAATCATACTGGTTCATTGTAGTTCTGAGAATCAGTTGGCAAATATTTTGGCAAAGCCTCTTGGTACAGCAAGGTTTGAAAGTCTGAGAAAAAAATTGGGAGTTTGCAGCATGCAAGCCAAGGAGGAGTGTTAAGGAATGGCTTACATGCTGTTGTTCTTGTGGAAGACTCTATAGAAACTGAACCAGTTGAAGAAACTAGTCTTTTGTTTTCTTTTGTTATTTAGTTTCATTTGAACTAAGATGTCAATGTATTGACTTTTGTTTAGGTGTTGAATTGAGTTGATTAAATCAACTTTCTTATGCTTACAAGTTAAGCTTATAAATGTCATACTTATTACTATTGTTAGCAGGCCCGACCCTGGGGGTCATCTGCAGGTGCGATCGCCCAGGACCCAAGGCTAAAAGGGTCTAAAATTATGTTTTTACTTTTATTTTTAAGGTGTCCAATTTTATTTTTTTTTAGTTTTTAAGGGTCCAAAATTTTTTTTACCAACTTTTAAGAGACCTAAAATTTTTTTTTTTCAATTTTTAATGAATTTAATACCCCCATTTTGTTATTTTGCCTAGGCCTCAAAAATGTAAAAAATCGACCTGGTTGTTAGGTAAAGTTTAGGTGAATGATTTGCTTTGCACCATGCTGTATGGTTATTAAAGTATATGTAAAACTTCAGATATCAATGAATGAATATCATATAACAATTTACAGCTTCTTTTCTCTCGTTTTTGTTCTGCAATTTCACATTCAACTTTCATTGTTTACTCTGCAAGTCTTAGAAGCTTCAAGCTCAAGACATTGTTTTATCTGTTTGATGAGTCCATAATCCCAACAAGTACATTGTGCGTAGTGGGTATAAGTTTCTTACAATAGGTGAACCCTACTAACCAACAAGGTGTGGATAATTTTGTCTTTTACAAGTATCTATAGGCACTCTTTATCCCTCCAAAAATTAAAATTTCATACTGGAGATTATTTAGAAATTACGTTCCTACTTTGGAAAATTTATACAACACAAGGATTACTACAAGTCCCTTGTGCCCAAAATGTTAGCATCTTCCTAAGTCGGGCATACATACAGTATGGGAGTGTAACTTTGCTAGATGAGTGCAGGCGGGGTTACGCATTTCTTAGCCTGCAAATTTGGATACTCGTGGACTAATGGAATGGGTATGTTATCTTTTTAAGCTACCATTACCTATGATTTGTCAATGCGTTTGTGTTTCTTCTGGGCTCTATGATTCTCTAGGAATAAACTAGTTCACGAGGTGAGTCACAATCTCAAGAGTCGATCATTACCTTCATCAAAGTTTATTCTTAGAACTTGGACTCTCACCAAGTGGGCTACCCAGTACTCAATCG
Source organism: Kokia cookei (assembly GCA_039519145.1). Lineage (NCBI taxonomy): Eukaryota > Viridiplantae > Streptophyta > Magnoliopsida > Malvales > Malvaceae > Kokia > Kokia cookei. The sequence continues at coordinate 28,099,169 of CM076902.1, forward strand.
ATAAAAAATTCGAGTTGATCAACTGATCTTGCTGAGTAATTGCTCTAATTTGATAGAAAGTTGAAATTGGAAACAAGGAGAAAACCTTTTAGTTGACACCAACTCTTTGTCTAATAGCCTCTAGATTCTCCCTTTTAGGGTGTGCTTGGTTAGGTGAAAAAGTGGAGAGATCGAAAAAAATGAGTGAAAAGTGAAGAAAATAAATTTTATTGGGCTTTGTTGGGAAGAAAAGTGAGAGAAAAGAAAATAAGAGAGATGCTCATTTTTCATCTTAATGTATAAAAATCAATCTTTCTAAATTGAAATGATGAAATAGAGTTATGCATTTTTCAAATGATTTATTTTCATTCTTTTCATTTTTCAACTCTACAATTTACCTTCTTCTTTTTTTGCATTTTTCCATCTTTCTACCAAACACACCTATAAAATGAAAATTTATGTTTTTTATCCTTCTAATTTTCTACCCCTCCAACTTTTCTTCATTTCGGTTTTCTTTCTACTCTACAAGCAAAACCTTAGTTTCACCCTGGCTGATCTATTAAACTGTTATAGTGCAACCTAGCCAAACTGTGAAACCAATATGTTAATTTCGGCAGCTACGAGATTATAATATCTTGTGACTGAAGGTAATGTCTTTTTTACTTGTTTTTTAGGTTAGATCAAGTCAATCATGTTTCTTCAAAACCGTATCCATCTGGGATCATTAGTATCGCTTAACCAATTCAATTCTGGATTTAATAAGGTTACCATAAAATATGACTTGTCCCTCTTACTTAGAAGGTTACTTGTAGTGTTAGATGACTAAAGTAATGCGTTGGTTACCATAAAATAAATCGAACCTCAATATGGAAATCGTTGCTTTCAAACAAAAAATGGATTAACAATTTTTTTTTAAAACGTATAGTATCTCTAAAAAGGATGCTCCTTGGCCTTTTCTATTTTATCTTTTGAGCCTATTTCTATTAGTTTGTACCCTTTCTTGCACCTATGAAAAGTGCAAGTTTCAATCTATGAACCTACACATTTGGGCAAAATGCCAAACTCAGCAGAGTTTTTGTCCTCCTTTTATCTAAATCATTTTGGGTTGTCTACATCTTATAACATTTTAGTGGCCACAGTCAAGTGCACTAACAAAAATCTAGAGGCTTCGGATGCAATTTTGTGTGTTCAAGTTCTTACCTCCTTCAGAGAGGCTGTCAAAGAAATTTGGAAACTTGGTGCTGGTTGCATATGCCTCTTGCTTTATCCTGTATCTGATGAACGCAAAACTATTTTGGTATGCAACTGCTGATAGAACACCTTTTACCCACCTTTATCCTGGCTGATCGATTATTGGCAATGAGTTGTTAGATCATTTAGAATTGTTGAAACTGACATGTTGAAAACTCAAATTGCCAAATAACCATGAGCAGCTACAATATTATGAGTTTTTCAGAGGATATGACAAGTGATTCAATGCAACCTTCCAGATCAACTAAACAAATGAAACTGGCCAGTAAGCCATGTCTATTCTTTTGACAGAGGAAATGGAACTGGCCATGATGCAGCTGACGAAAACTAGAACTCAGGTCTAAAGTTCATGACTGATGGTGGAAACTGGCAAAATCCACTGCTATGCAGGTTGAGAGGGTTGGGCTATTAGCCAATCCAGAGAATTGACCTTAAAACACCTTTCTATTCCTTTTTGTTTATATATAACCTGAGGGGAACAGCAAGGTGGGCGTGGAGCTTCATAAATTATGGTTCATGTCATAAAAACTAAGAAGGAAGAGTTTGTTAGCAACTTAAAAAAGGTAATTGATGATGGAAAGGCTCTGTCATGTAATGCAGATCATTAGATGAGCACCTTGCATTGAGATAAATTGCAAATGACAAGTGTCTTGATAAACAGGAAAAGAAATATGTAAACGAAGTGAACCATTTCACAGATGAATGAAAACAACACTCAATTTCACAGGTCAATTGACATTTGACAAGATGAAGCTTGTTCAACAAAACTGTATGCCCTTGGAAAATCAACCAAAACGAATCGCTAAGTTTGCCACTCACAATTATTTTTACAATCCATGAGGGCCATGACCATCAATGTCAAATCCGTAAAAAGTACATTATTTCTCTCCAGGTCTCCACCAATCAAATTTATGGCCTTCCCTTCCCCTGCACAACAATGATAATATATTTGCCTATGGCTTGAGTGCCAAGGCCAACCCAACCTTAGCACTCTTTTCAATTGCTCTGGTGTCCACCTCTCCTGATATAGTGAAGAGGGATTTTGGGTGCCACTCATGCTGGATCAGCGCGCTTGCTCTGCCATAGTTGTTCACACGAGCCTTCACAGTGGTCAATGGGTCAAGAGCATGCTGCGTACCAATAGTGAGAGTGTTCTCGTTACTTGAGAAACCGTGGGTCAGCTCCGCACCAACTGCTGTGTTAGTCAATGGACTAACAATGTGGTAGTAGGAAGCAGTAAGAGTATCACCTTTATCATTCCTGTATTAATCAACAAAATAACCCCGTTAAAGCAAACTCAACAAGCAGAATAAAAGAAAACATGAACAAGTGAAGATAGAAAACCAGTCATGCAGATACTTCCAGGTAACTTTTCACGCTTCCAAGCAAATAAATACTTCAACTAATGAATGACCAGGCCAAAATCACATAAAACAATTACTTACAATGTCATGGAAGCAATGAGGTCAGAATGGGTGATATTTAACCCAGCATTCAGTTTGGTAAAGTTTCCACTGGCAGTGTCAAATGAGAGGTCAGTCCCAACAGAGACACAATCATTTCCAATCACACCAGAAAAGTTAACAAGAGGCTTTGCAGTCAATCCAATGCCAGTGCTTATGCCGGCATATTCATGCCGGTATTGCAGTTCTACCTGTTACAACAACAATAAGGACAGTCATTCCTCACAATACCTATAACAAGATTAACAGAAGGGATGCACAACTATAACTATAACTGATTACTTAAACAAAGATGCTGAAAATTTCGTTGTTAGCAACAAAAACCTTAATGACAGGAACAGGAGTAAGAAAGTGTCCATTACCTTGCCAGACTTTTGATCAGGAACAACGAAACTAAAGATGGTCTTCAATCCTGGTGCAGGTTCATCAACAGTGAAAGTGGTGAAAAGCTACAAAAATGAGAAACAAATGAGATAATATCTGAGACTACAATAAATTCACACATCGAGAAAAAACACAAAGAAGGCTCAATGTCATGGTTTGACAATTGAAATGGACAATAACAACTTGCACATCTATAAGGGACAAAAGCCTCCATTATTTTTGCATTCATGAGAATGACATATGGTAGCATTATATAACAACTATGAATATGACCTTAGAGATATAAACCCTAACTGAACTGTAAAAGCACTGTACAACTTACATTCGATCTGGAGTCGACTTTCACATCAGTTGTGATGTTCTTGTTCTTGAGCTGAGTGTTTACATCAGCCAAAAGCAATTCACCTTTCTTAGTCCCGGTTGATGTGATTGCCTGACATACATATATACATGCATACATCAAATTAAAGAATTAGAATATGAACTAGACAAGAAGGTGGCCCATGAAAAAATAAATAAATATATATATATATATATATATCAATCATAAAATGAAGCATGAAAATCATTTATGCAAATATATGAAACGAAGATATACCCAAAGGAATTCTACTGAAACTTACTGAATAGAATTAGGGAAAAGAATAAAGATGTTATGCAATAATAAGTAAAGAACATGCTCAATGAAATTCAACGATCATAAACTATATATATATACGCATTACCCCAGAAGAGTCGGTAAAGTTCAATCAAGAGTTCATTGACACAATATCAAAAAAACTAAATTAATCAAAACTGAAGAGAAGCAGCATCACTAATTCAGCTGAGAAAATAAATAAATAAATAATATTGAAATATCCAAAAGCGAAAAGGGAAAACTCACGACTCCACTGGAAGTGTAAGTTGTGACAGTGAACTTGTGGTCAGCCTGGTAATCCTTGTAAAGAAGATCTGAATTAAAACAATGAAGAAAAAGAATTTAATAAAAAGGAGTTAAATGAAAATGAAATGAAAAAGACGAAGCAGAAAATGAGAAAATTTCGACCTCTAGCCTTTTTGCCGATATCGGAGTAGAGACCGGGACCTTTTCCCATTCTTCTTTTTTCCCGAGAAAATGAAGAGGAAAATGAGGGAAACGAGGGCAGGCAGGCTGCTTCTGGCTGTTTGTTTGACTTTGACAGGGAAGAAAAAAACACAGATTATTGATAATAAATAATAGCCCTAATTAATAAATAGTTGGTGTTTAATGGACCATTGATCTTGAGTTGAGAAACGCGTTCGCATCTAGACCGTTGAAATTTTGGGCCAGGCTAAAGCAACATTATAAGGTTGGGCCTCTTATTGGATAATGGTCTCCAATGGTACATTTCTCTCATTGTTTGATGCACTTTCATGCAACCAATTCCAATCTTACACGTGTTTTTTAATTAATTAATATTTTTATAAGTTAAAAAACATATTTACTAATTAAATTAGAATTAATCTAATATATAATAAAAATCTATTAAATTTAAAGATAATCTAGAGAATAAAATAATATTTTAAAAGTAATTAAATAAAAAAATGAAAAACAACATAGTAAAATATTATTTTAATACTCTATTGTCTTTGACATACATAATATTTCAAAACAAAAATAGTAAATTGTGCAAGTGCTACTAAAATTAAACAACAATAAAATTATCGAATATCAAATAATAATGGAATTCATATCTTTTTTTTTTGTGATGGAAATTAGAAGTGAGTAAAATTCGTTTCGATCCGAAAAAAATTCGAATTTTGAGTTAATTGAATCGAGTTATTCGATTTTTTCAAGTCAACTCAAATAAGTAATTCAAGTTTTGAGTTTGAGTCGAGTCGAGTTGAATTTTACAATTTGAATAACAGATTGGTGTAAATATCCTTTTGATCCCTATCAATTTTGAAAAATGAGTAAATTGATTTTTCACCCAATAAAAATTATAAAAAAACAAAATAATTTTTAAAATTCAAAATATCTATAAAAATTCTAAAATTTACATTTTTTAAAAAGTTTTTTTTCTACATTTCCACTACTTAACTAAAAAAATTAATAAAAACAATTAATAAAAAAACTAAATCAGAAAAAAAAAAGTGTTTTATTTTTGAGTTGGTAATGGTATTCAACCTAACTCAATCAAAAACTTCAACAAAGAGTCTGGGAAGGAAATCTGCAAATGCTGGTAAAATTTCTAAACATTGTTTGCTTCAAGTATTTTGTTTATCCTGCTTTCAAATTATCAGTAGCTTTCCTGATTTCTTGATTTAGAATCTTGGGATTTTAATTACTAGATAAAGATCTCTCTTCTTGGGAAGAAATCTTCAAAACCCAGTTTCTCAAAAGGAAGACAGAAGCTGGTAAGAAAGTATTGTTGAATGTTGGCAACAATGCAGCATTAGCATGAAACAAGCAGCAGCAGCATGGAGCAAAGTTGCAGCAGTAGCATGGAAGCACTTAGTGTTCAATTTAGTTGTTAGAACTTGATTTTGTAGCAAGTTAATTAAGTTAGTTCAAATGTAATTTTGTTGTTTTTAAGGTAAGTTAGCTAAGTATCTGATTTGGTAGCTTTTTAGGTTATCATTAAGCTGATTTTATAGCTTGGATACTAGCACAAGTTATGTTTTGTTTTTTCCCCATGTATTGGAGCTACTTATGTGTTATGTAATGATACTAAAAATGTAATGAGAGAGTTCAGATTTTTCATCTCATCCAAATTTGTTCTTTGTTTTAGTTTTTTTTTCTTTCAACACCATTTTCATTTTTTTTTTTTATCTTTGGTTGCTGATAAACTCAACAAATGATATCGAGAGCTTGATTCTTTGAGGATCTTTGTTGTTAGTTATCTATTTTTCTAGTTGAGTGTTTGAAAGGAAAGAAAAGAAGTATTTTTGTTGCTAAAAATCATGAGTTTTTCACCACCACCACCACCACCTATCTTTACTGGTAAATACTACAACATTTGGGCAGTGAAGATGAAGACTTACCTACAGGCACTTATGAAGTGTGGTTCAAGTTTACACAGAGCCACCACCTTTGAGAGCTAATCCAACCATAGCTCAGATTAGGTAGCATAATGAGGACTGTGCTTAGAAGTACAAGGCAATGTCTTGTTTGCAAAATGGGGTCTCAGATGTAATCTTCACCAAGATAATGGCTTGTGGCTCTCCAAAGCAGGCTTGGGACAAGCTGAAGAAAGAATTTCAAGGGTCAGACAAGACAAGGCAGCAACAGTTAATAAACTTGAGGAGAGACTTTGAGAAGTTGAGATGAAAGAATCTGAGTCCATCAAGTTGTATTCTGACGGGATAATGGCCACAATCAACAACATTAGGCTGTTGGGAGATAATTTTAGTGATAGGAGAATTGTTGAGAAGGTGATTACAACTCTCCCTAAGAAGTATGAGTCAAAGATCTCTTCATTGGAGGACTTAAGGGACTTGTCAACCATCTCCTTGACAGAGCTGATAAATGTTCTTTATACACAAAAGCAAAGAAGGGCCAACAGAATGGAGGAGTACTCTGATTCAGCATTTCAAGTCAAAACTAAGGAGAGCTCAAGCTCCAGTTCACATTACAAGGGAAAGAAGGTCCAGTCCAAAAAGAAAGAAAAGGTAAAAAAGGATGTTGTCAAGAAGAAGTTCCCACCATGCATCCATTGCAAGAAGTCCATTCATTTAGAAAAATATGGTTGGTATAGGTCTGACATTTAGTGTAGAAGTTGTAAGTAGCTTGGTCACATGGAAAAGGTTTGCAAGAACAAAGTAAAAGCATAACCACAGTAACAGAATCAAGCTCAAGCTGCTAAGGATGTTCAAGCTCAAGAAGAGCATGTTTTTACAGCTTCTTGCTTTGCAAGTTCAAGCAAAGTCAATAAGAACTGGTTAATTGACAGTGGCGGTACCCATCACAGGGCATCAGATGAAGGCATGTTTAAGGAGCTAGATACCAGCTTTGTGTAAGGTCAGAATTGGGAATGGTGAGTTCATTGAGGCCAAGGGTAGAGAGAAAGCTTTGATCTGCACTCAATCAGGTAACAAGGTTATTTCTGATGTGCTTTTTGTGCCTGACTTAGACCAAAATTTGCTGAGTGTTGGTCAGTTGTTAGAAAATGGTCATTCCCTTATGTTTGAGAACAAATTTTGTGTGATCAAGGATCATCTTGGTCAATAGTTAGTGACAGTACCTATGCATGATAGATTTTTTGTTTTGGATGTGATCAGTTAGATGTGAAGGCTTATACTTGTCTAGCTGATGAGTCATGTTTGTGGCACAAAAGGCTAGGGCATTTGAACTACAAGTCGCTTGATTTGCTGCATAAAAAATGAGTTTAGTTGAAGACATGTCCAAGGTTGAGGTTAAGAATGAAGTTTGTCAAGTCTGTCAGTTTAGTAAGTATATCAGACTACCTTTTCCAGTAAACAAGGCATGGAGAGCACAAGAGAGGCTTCAATTGGTCCATACTGATATTTGTGGACCTATGAAAACCTCTTCACTGAATGGGAACATGTACTTTGTGCTATTTATTTATGACTATACAAGGTTCTGTTAGGTGAATTTTTTTGAAGCAAAAGTCTGAGGTAGTTGACGTTTTTAGCAAGTTCAAGGCTTTGGTAGAAAATCAAGCAGATTGCAAGCTAAAGGCTTTGATATCAGACAATGGCATTGAGTATGTGTCTCAAAAAATTTCAGAAACTTAGTGAAGAAGCTAGAGTTCAGCATAAGCTAACCACCATCTACACACCACAGCAGAATGGTGTTTGTGAAAGAAAGAATAGAACTATTCTTGATATGGCTAGATGCTTGTTGTTTGAGAGCAAACTTCCTAACATTTTTTGGGCTAAGGCAGTAAATACCTCAGTGTATTTGCTCAATAGACTGCCAAAAAATGCAGTCAAGGGAAAAACACCATTTGAAGCTTGGTTTGGACACAAGCCATCTGTTTCACACTTGGAAATATTTAGTTGCACCTACTATGTACTAGTCCTTGCTGAAAAGATAACCAAACTGGAGAAAAGGTCTATGCCTAAAATTTTCATTAGTTACAGCAGCAACAAGAAAGGTTATAGGGTCTTTGATCCTTCAATCAAGAAAATAATTGTGAGCAGAGATGTGAAGTTCAAGGAAGAGAACAGTTGGAAATGAAATGGGACATATGCAAGTCTGTCTGAGCAAGACCAGCATGATCTTAAGCTGCAGCAAGTTGAGAATGAAGCTGAGATTGAGGATGAGTTTGATGATGTACTTGTCAAAGGTACAAGGTCTCTCACAGACATCTATCAAAGATGTGATATGACCATTTTGGAGCCTTCCACCTTTGGTGAAGCTACAAGTGAAGATCGGTGGAAAGAAGCAATGTAGGCAGAAATGGACATGATTCATAAAAATGATACATGGGAGCTGGTTTATATGTTAGAGCAAAGGAAGGTTATTGGGGTGAAATGGGTGTTCAGGACGAAGCACAATTCAGATGGTTCACTGAACAAGCACAAGGCAAGGCTAGTTGTAAAGTGATATAGCCAGTAGTATGGCATTGATTTTTTCAGATACCTTTGCACCAGTTGCAAGGTTAGATACTATAAAACTTTTGTTTGCCTTAGCTACTCAGAAATTATGGAAAGTGCATCAATTGGATGTCAAATCTGCTTTCTTGAATGGTTTCCTTAAGGAAGAGATTTTTATTGAGCAGCCAAATGGATTCAAGGTTGTTAGTGAAGAGCACAAAGTGTATAAGCTCAAGAAGGCTCTATATGGCCTTAAGCAGGCTCCAAGAGCCTGGTATGATAGAATTGATGCCTACTTGTCAAAGTTGGGGTTTGAAAAGAGCATTAGTGAGCTTACGCTCTATGTGAAAAAGTCTGAGAAAGAAACTTTGCTGATTGTATCTCTCTATATGGATGACTTGTTGGTCACTATTAGTAGAAATAAGCTGATTGTAGAGTTCAAAAAACAGATGCAAGATGTTTTTGAGATGACTGATTTAGGCTTGATGACCTACTTCCTTGGTATGGAAGTGAATCAGAATGAAGATGGGATTTTCATAAGTCAAAAAGCCTTTGCAATGAAGATACTAAGCAAGTTTTACATGAAAAATTGCAAACCTGCTAGCACTCCAGTGGCACAAGGAGAGAAGCTGTCAAGCAAGGGTGGATGAGAAGGGCTACAAAAGTATTGTAGGTTGTCTGCTATATTTGACATCAACAAGGCCTGATTTAATGTTTGTAGTAGGCCTTCTATCCAGATTTATGCATTGCATTAATGTTGCTCACCTCAAAGCTGCAAAAAGAGTTCTCAAATATGTTAAAGGAACTCTCAATTTTAGGGTGAAATTTGAGAAGACTGAAAAATGGAAGTTGCTTGGCTATTCAGACAGTGATTAGGTAGGGTCTGTTGATCATATGAAGAGCACTTCAGGTTACCTTTTTACCTTAGGCTTAGGTTTTTTTGTTGGAGTTCTAAGAAGCAACAAACAGTGGTACAATCAACTGCAGAAGCAAAATATATTGCAGCTGGCACTGCTGTTAATCAAGCCATTTGGCTTAGGAAGCTTTTGAGTGACTTGAATGATGATCAGAAGGAAGCAACAATGATCAAGGTGGACAACTAGTCAGCTGTTGCTATTGTCAAAAATCCTGTGTTTCATGACAAGACCAAGCACTTAAAAATCAAGTATCATTTTGTTAAAGAAGCTGAATTATCAAAAGAGGTTGATTTAAGTTATTGTAGCTCAAAAATTCAGCTTGCTGATATCTTAACCAAGCGACTTGCTATGCAAAGTTTGAGTATTTGAGGAGAAGCATTGGTGTATGCTGCATAGTAACCAAGGAGGAGTGTTGAACGTTGGCAATAATGCAGCACCAGCATGGAGCAAAGTTGCAGCAGCAGCATGGAAGCACTTAGTGTTCAATTTAGTTGTTAGAACTTTATTTTGTAGCAAGTTAATTAAGTTAGTTCAAATGTAATTTTGTTGTTTTTAAGGTAAGTCAGCTAAGTAGCTGATTTGGTAGCTTTTTAGGTTCATTAAGCTGATGTTACAGCTTGGATACTAGCACAATTAATGTTTTGTTTTTTCCCGATGCATCGGAGCTACTTATGTGTTATGTAATGATACTAAAAATGTATGAGAGATTTCAGATTTTTCCTCTCATCCAAATTTGTTCTTTGCTTCTGTTTTTCTTCTTTCAACACCATTTTTATTGTTTCTTGATCTTTGGTTCCTGATAAACTCAACAAGTACTGATTATCTTCATACGATGAAGATTGGCAATGCTGCATATTCGAGTTTTTGTTGGATTACCATATGCTGAATTTCGCAATTAGGTAGGTATACCCTTCCAAAGAATTCTGCTTTTTTTGTTTGACTTGGCATTGGGTGGTAATGTTGGACCTTTCTCACTCTACATCATGCCTTGTGTTTGTCGTTGATGATTGGTCATATTTGAAATGAAGGTAAATTTATCTGAGAGATTGAATGAGATCTTTGCTTGTCGTTTCTGCTATATGAATATTCCTTTCAAGTTGGGGTTTTAATTTTTCATCCTTTCTACTTTGTTGTTGTTGTATGCATAATTTTAGATCCCGCTTTTTCACCCTTTCTGTATCGAAGTTCAAACATGATAATCTCTTTCCATTTAATACCATGAAGAATACAGTGTTCTTGATCTGCAAATGGAGTTACTATATACTTGACGATGTACTTGTTAATGAGTATGAATGAATATGATTTTTTAGGGTTGAACTAATTGTTTGTTTTCTGTTGGTTGTGCTTAGTTCTTAGTGGCAGGCTTTGCCAAGGTCAGTCACAGCTTAGCTTGGCATGGCCTAGCCTAGCCTAGCCTAGACAATGCAAAATGCATAAAGTGAAGTTCCTGGAGACCAAGTAGGGTGAAACTTTGCCAGGCCGACTGTATACCCATTTCCAAGGTAAATACACCCATAGCTAGCTGATATTCCACCGTACACTGTAGCACCAGTGTTATATGTCCATAGTATGTTTCCTGTGTTGGTGTCGATGGCATATATGGGTCCGTTAGAAGCTACGGAACCTGTGAAAAGGACATTTTTGGCCACCATAACAGGTGCTTGGGCAGTGTCATTGCTTGGGTTTGCTATGGACCATATGATTTCTCCTGTGTTGGCATCTAAAGCTACCCATGCTCCTGCTGTTGTTGTTTGATTAGAAGGTGTGAGCATGAAGCTTTTGCGTTCGCTGTTTGCTATGTTGGTGTAAACTCTTCTTCCATCTGTGGCTGCACCCCATAGTCCTCCTCCTTCCTTCCCACCCGGTCCTGCCAGCTGAGAAACTCAAATTTTAAGTTAGCAAAAAAATAATAATAATAAAATGTGTCATGTGACTAGAATCTCTTTTTGTTCATGCTTACATTAAACCAGACTATATCACCATTATCACGGTCTAAAGCCCAGGCAAAGCCACTCCTGCAACATCACAAGATGTTCCATTAGACCTTATAGTGAGGAGCATTGGAGCTTCTCCAAAGTCTGCATCTAAATTAGGACCCGGAGGGCAGTCAGGGTTGTTTGGAACTAAACAAGCGAAATAAAAAATGTCATAGCCCCCCAATTGCCTGGACCATCTGATCCTTCCAGAATCGATATCCAGTGCTACAATCGAGTTGTAGTTTGTATCAGGGCCTAAGCATTGATCAGGATGACTTGGTTTAGCGGTCTGATTGCTTTGCTCCTCTTGACATTTCAAAACTTCAGCAGGAGCTGTGTAAAGGTTCCCAGTGGCCACATAAACTAATCTCCTATTTGTATCGATTGCAGGGCTGCTTCCCCATACAGCTGCTCCCGCATATCCTCCCAACCTGCCTCCATTATCTGGAAGCATATAGGTTTTCCATAAGATTGCCCCAGTTCGTAGGGCTAGCTTTACAACGCTGCCTCTGAAAGTGCAGTATTGCTCTGGTGGTAATCCTTCCTCTAGAGATGAAACTCCTACATAGTAGGCCCTGCAAGAAAATCAGGTAAATAAAATCATTAGCAAACAAGAAACACAGGAAACTCTGATCTAAAGGCGACTAACCCCATGTAAACTGTTCCAGATCCTGTGATCAGAACCCTGGGACGGGGGTCTAGTGTAGTCAACCAAACAAGTCTCCCATTTGATCGTGCAACAGCAATCACTATCGCTGGTCCATATATCCCTACAATCAACAGGTCCCCATCAACCGTCGGGGTCGATCTCGAGACCGTAACATTTACAACAACTCCAGTGCCAGATTGTCCAGTTAACTCGCTGAGATTCTGTCTCCATATTAGAGCACCGTTGAATGCATTCACTGCATACAAATATCCATTCCATGATGGGAAGTAGACTGCTCCATTTGCAACAGCTGGAGTTGCTGATATGTCTTTGCCAGCAAAGAATGACCATCTTAATGCTAAGTTCCTGACAGTTAGATGGTTGAGAAGTATTTCTCCAGCAGCATACCTTCTGTTAGTTAAGTCACCCCCATGATTTATCCACTGAGAATCATATGGCAGAACCTTATGTTACTAATTAAACACCTTGTTTCAGGGCCAAAATTGATGAGATAATGAATAAAGATGATGATACAAGAATGGAGCTTGAGAAGAATGATGGAACTTACAGCAGCATCTGCATAATCCATGGTTGCAAAAGAACACATGGCCACGAGAAGAATGACTCTGAAGCCATTACTTGAGGGAGTCTGGGTACGGGGCATGGCTAGGAAACTACTGAATGGATGGGAACCACCTGCTTCCTTGTATCAAACTGAAAGGGTCTTTAATTTCTTTATTTCCTTTGCTCAATAAAGACGAGTATCATGTATAAAAGTGAACAATACCGGACTGAAGCAGGCATTATAAGCGTTAAAGTGACTGATTTCCAGCTGCATAGCTGGTAAACAGTTACACAGTGGTAAAAAATTCTCGTCGGTTTACTTTTATGCATGTCTCACGTTTCATGTCTTTATTGAACAAATATACATATACCACCTGGTTATAAAAGTATTGTACCCTGTCTCTTTAATTTTTTAAGAGGGCTCCATATGGTTTCTAAACTCGTCTTTATTGGACAAAAATATATATGTACACTTGTGTTTCACTCTTAAAATTTTGAAACCCTTTACTATAATCATTATTGCTTAATTCTGCTTAATGAAATGGAAACAACCCTTTTTGACAAATAGTCGGTTTTGTCCATGCATATTCGCAGCGACAGAATTAGAAAATTATTTTGAGAGGAGTCGAAATTAAATTGTATATTTTTAGGATGGTAAAAATGTAATTTCACTGTTTTAATAGTCTATGTTTTTATAAGTTTTAAAGGATTAAATCAAATTTTTATCATTTTTAGGGGATAAAGTATAATTTTATCATTATTAATTTATAATTTTATAAATTATAAAAGGTTTAAACGGAAAAACTTTCATTTTAGGGAGAGCCAGTCACCTGCCAGCCCTACCTGACTACTGCATATTCGTCATATATCAAAATTAAGGTTGTAAATGAGCCGAGCTTGAATAAACAAATTCTTGTTCGTGTTTGTTTGTTTATTTTTGAAGTTATTAATGTTTGGTTTGTGTTCATTAAGAATTTTTATTTTTTGTTCATATTCATTTATTTAAAATTATGTGTGTTCATGTTCGTTTATTTAATGTTCACGAACATGTTCATTTAACTTAATCGAATATGTTAACGAACATATAATTGAATATGTTCACGAGCAATATTAATGAATAATAAACAAACAAACAATAAATACATACACATAGATATTATTTTAATATTTTTATAAGAAAATATCATTAATAAATAAATGAATCATAAACGAGTCAATAAACGAGCCAATAAACGAGTTTATTCGTGAACATAATAAATGAACCGAACACACCTCTGTTCATGTTCGTTCGTTTATTAAACGAACATAAAAATTTTGTTCATACTCGTTTTTTTAGCTCAATAAATGAAAATTAAAGAATGTTATACGAACGGTTCACAAACAGTTCATCGAACATTATGTTCATTTACACCTCTAATCAAAATCAATCTTCCTAGCTATAGTTAAAGTGAAAGATTGTTAATTAAAAATACAAAAGCTAAAAAGCATGAGCGCCTATAACTTAGTGGATAGAGCGTCTGTTTCCTAAGCAGAAAGTCATAGGTTCGACCCCTATTTGGTGCGTATTCTTTTAATAAACAATTTTTACATTTTTTACACTCCATCTCACCACAAGAGAGATTGGAAATATAAGATAATAATTTTATTATTGATCGTTGCTGTCTAATAGGTTCCTGAAATCTCTTTATTCTTTATTTTTCAATCACAAAAAGAAAAAAAAAATATCTCTAACTTCAAATTTTGATTCCGAAAGCTACAGGGGAAGTTTGTGTTATCTCTAGCACTATAGAAGATCACTTGGGCAGGTCAAAAAAATATTTTTAAGAGGGATCGAAGTTAAATTATAATTTTTATGATAATAAAAATGTAAATTTAAAAGATTAAATTAAAATTTTATTATTTTTAAGGATCAATGTGTAATTTTACTTTACTAATTTAAAATTTTAAAAAATTTTAAGTTCTTAAATAAATTTTTTTTCATTTTTTAGGCCAGGCCCTGCGAGTCCCCCTGACTTCACCCTTGCACTCGGGGGTGGTACGATTGACTCGTTCGGTCCTTTCCTATTCTCCACTTGGAATGCCATCTTTAGCCTCCATGTTCTGTGAACTTCCAAATGGCATCCCTACTCAAAACCACCAAATCATGATGTTCCCACATGTGTTTCTCTTTTCTTTTGTAATTATGAATATTCAAACCATTAAATAATTTCTAAACTTGGTTGGTATCTATCTTGAATCTGATCGCAGTCTATTTCGTGGTCGGTACACTTATCGTGTTCTTTTTTAACTGGAAGAACTAAATTGTATTTCTTGAGATTTTTCTTTGGATTGGAATTTCCTAACCCTCTTCCAACTGCAAAGAAGTTGAATCCATGCAAATAGGTTGGATGGCTCTCTAGGGCTAATATAGAGTTCCCTTGAATCACTAACTCAACTGTTGCATTATAGGCCAAACTATAAACCCTGATGCCATGCATTGTTCGAAGATTGGTTGGTGGAACACTGGTATAATCATAAGGCATCAAGGGTTTTCCAGGAAAATCATTTGTAAAACCCCTTTTTTATGCCATAGTAATGTGCTTCAAGAGTAGTGGTTGGCATGTCAAAAGTGACACTGTTAATAGCTGCAACATCCCTGGAACCATTAGAGCATATAAAACAAGGGTTAATCCCAACACCAACGATGAAAAACAATGAATGATCAACAGTTAAAGGGACATTGGCAGGAGGATATTCTTTGGAATTCAGGCTTCGAATAGATTCAATAAAAATAGATGTCATCCAAGTGGCGTTTATAGGAGGCATGGTGGTCATGGTAGTTGGAATAAAGGGAAGGGTGTGGTTGTAGCTTAGGTATGTCGTTCCAGTTAAGGTGTCAACAGAAACAATGATGTCCATTAATGGCGATACAACTATTGAGTACTTGTCGATTCCCCGACCAGCTATAAGAAGGGCAGTTGTGGTTTGGCCTAGATCTAGAAATAAAGTGTCGATTTTGAAGGATTTAGTGTAAGTTGCACCAACTTCAACAACAGTCAGATAGTGTTCAACAATTTTAAAGAAGAGTTCATCATTCGGAGCTACAGTTATAACCCTCAACAAATAACTCTTACCATTTTCAAAGTGCGTCTTATTGAAGACGTTTAAAATAGAAAGTCACAATACCATGATATAATGAGATATCCTATTTTGCTCTAAAGCTTAAGTATTGAGCTCGTATTAATGTTGATGTCAATGTACCACTTATGATTATATGTGGTATATGAAATTTTCTTTTTTCAATGATGAAACTTTGACAAACTTTAGGTTTTAGAGGCCAATGGAAAAGGATTTTGTCTTTGCGGTGGGGAGTAGCCCCGATATCTCTAATTTCAGCGTAGTAAGGGTTACGAAAAAGGTCCGTCGTA
The DNA here is from genome assembly GCA_039519145.1 of Kokia cookei. Taxonomy (NCBI): domain Eukaryota; kingdom Viridiplantae; phylum Streptophyta; class Magnoliopsida; order Malvales; family Malvaceae; genus Kokia; species Kokia cookei. The sequence goes on from CM076902.1 coordinate 28,115,279, forward strand.
GGGTATAGGTTAGTTTTGATTTGGATGATCCTATTGTTGATAGGAGTGGAAGTGCGGTAACGGAGGAGTTGTTGCCGAGACTGAGTTACAGAAACATACTTTTGGGTTCCCAGAGTGTCAATAAGCAAAAGGAGAAAGAGTTGGAGGATGATTTCGAAATCCTGAATGGGGATGTGAGAGCAGAACTAGTTAATGGTGTCACTTCGATAACTTTTTCCCATAAGGTGGAAAAGTTTATTGAGAAGAGGATGGCAAGAATGATAATCATTAAACTCCTAGGGAGGAAAAATAGCTTTTAACGCACTGTTAAGCAAGATCTCTTTGCTGTGGAAAACGATTGGTCGTTTTCAACTAATGGACTTAGAAAACGGTTACTACTTGGTGCGTTTTAGTGAGGAGGAGGATTATAGCAGAGTTTTGACCAAGGGGCCATGGGTGATCTTCAGGCAGTATCTTACAGTTCGCCATTGGTCTTTTGACTTCTTGACATCTAAAGACGAGGTAGGAGTCCAAGTTGTTTGGGTGCGACTTTCAGGTCTCTCTGAAAGCCTCTACTCATCCTATTTACTCAAAGCCATAGTGCAAACGATTGGCACAATGGTCAGAATTGATGAAAATACCCTTAGTGCGACAAGAGGGAGGTTTACAAGGTTGGCTATTCGTGTCGATTTAAGGAAACCTTTGGTTTCGAAAATAAGGATCAATGGGCGTCTCTAAAGAGTTAAGTATGAGTCCTTGCCTAATATTTGTTTCACTTGTGGCTTATATGGACATGCAACGGCTGGGTGCAAAAAAGACACTGCTTCGGCTCTGATGGAAGAAAGTGTTGGGCACGAAGGAAGGGTTGAGAGGACAGGAGTAGATGACGTACAAAAATGGATGGAGGAGGAGTAGTATGAGACGTGAATACTAGTGGAGGGACGCCAATGGCGAATGGGAAGGAATTTGGGAGAAAAAAATTCAGATCCTCATGGAGGAGGAGATAGTGGCTCCAGATTCGCAGCATTAAAAGTCAATCAAGCAGAATCTAAGGAATCTGGGTTGAATATGGCAGGTATTATCTCAATGAATAACAACACTTTAAATGTGCCAACTAAGGAGAATAATCCAAAGTCAACTATGGCTAAAGCTAAGCCTAGGCTAAAATTCAAGGGGAAAGGTATAGTTATTGGCAGTGGCTCAAAGAAGAATGGGAATGTGTTGAAGCCTAGCAATAAGGGCTATGAAAGGAGGCCCGAGAGTTTTAATGATGGGTCGGTTATGTGTGAAAGGGTGGGTTGAGTAATGGGACACCTTTTGTTTCCATTCGATCCAAGTTTCAGGTAAATTAGACAAAGACAATCATTGTGCCATTAAACAGTTCTCTCCCCAAAAGCAAGAGACTAGTTTGAAGACTGGTATAAAGGGCAGTGTCAGGAAGAATGAGGGTAAGTTGCTAGTTGGGGACTCTTCCAAGCATGGACTATTGACGATGGAGACTAATGATCTTCCACGACCACCAGAGGTTGCGAGAAGAAGCTCCAATTAGAATTTTGTGGAATTGGGTGAAGTAGTGCAAGAGATTATTGCCTCAATTGAGCGGTCGACTAAGCCAGGTCCCTTGCCTTATGACAATTATACAGATATGGAAGGGGTTGATAGAGCAATTGAGGATGAGATCCATGAGGAGTGCTGACTTGGAAGTTGGAGCGGTATGTGCTTTGTTCTACAATTTTTTGTTAATTTTTTTGAGGTTGAATCTATGCTTTTGGAATTGTCAGGGTGTTGGGCACCTTAGATTTCACAACTTTGTTCATGAGTATTGTAGAGAGTTTGCGATTGATATTTTGTGTTTGTTTGAAACTCGCATCAGTGGAGTGAGAGAGGATGGAATTTTGGTAAAATTAAGATTCTTAAACTCTTTCCGATAGGAGGCAATGGGGTTTTCTGGGGGTATATGGATTTTATGGAAGGATTCTGTTGAGGTTGATATCATTGGTGTGCATGCTCAAGTGATTCACATGGAGGTTAAACAAGGCAATAAGGAATTTCTTTGCTTTGCAGTCTACGCAAGCCCTCAATCTTAGAAAAGGAGTGATGTTTGGAGGAAACTTGATAGATTTGCCAGTACTGTCCAAATGCCATGGATTCTAGCAGGCGATTTCAACGCCATTATTGATGATTCGGAGAGACAAGGAGGGGCAAATAGGAACATTGAAGGTATGATAGGGTGTGATCTGTTTAGGAACTTTATTTTTAAATTTGGTCTCACTAATATGGGATTTTTTGGACCAAGATTCACGTGGAGTAGGGGGACACTTCACCAAAGACTTGACAGAGCCTTGTGCAATGATGCTTGAGGAACAATGGTCTTGGACTATCTCATTAGGCATCTCCATAAGCTTAAATTAGATCATCGGCCACTCTTGATCACTTCTACGCCTTACTCTTATGTGGACATTAAACAACATTTTCGATTCTTAGCTAGTTGGCTGCTTCATGGTGACTTCAAGGGGCTGATTTAGAAGAGTTGGGATTCGAATGTTGAGATTTCTAAAAATCTTGAAGCTTTGGAGTTGGTCTTGAAAAACTGGAACAAGTCGGTTTATGGCAATATTTTGCGAAAAATGAGCTTGTACAAATGTTGGGGCTTATTCAGAGAGTTCTAGAATTTCGGTCTTCTCCTCATTTGATTACTAGAGAATTAGAGGTTAAAAAAGATATTGATGTTGTTCTAAAGCATGAAGAGCTACTTTGGTTTCAGAAATCTAGATCCGAATGTTTGAGTAATGAGGACCGGAACACTCATTTCTTTCACAATCGTGCGAAGGCTAGGAGGAAGTTAAACAGAGTGGAAGGCTTAAACATTGGTGAGGAGGGTTGGTGCTTTGATGATGTGCGATTAAAACAACATGTGGTCGAGTTCTTTAAAGAGTTATATACGGCTGGTCCTCGTAACTCAAGGGCATTCCATTGCCATGGCGTGTTCCCATCAATTTTAGTAGCTGATCAAGATTGTTTAACTAGAGGTTTTGTGAGAGGAGGTTAATAAGGAAATGTTTAGTATGGCTTCATTGAAGGCACTTGGGATTGACAACTTTCATGCCAAGTTCTATAAATCCCAATGGGACACGGTAGGGGGCTCAGTTTGTGATTTAGTTTAAAAGGTGTTTTGGGGTAATTCTCTGGATTCAATGATCAATAGAACATTGCTAGTTTTGATACTTAAGATTCAGGGCCCTGAGGTTATATCCCAATTCTGTCCTATAAGCTTATGTACGGTGATGTACAATATTATAACGAAGATTATTGTTAATCGTCTTCGGCCTGTTATGTCATCTATCGTTAGACTGAACCAAACAAGCTTTGTTGCTGGAAGGAACATTTCGGATAACATAATCATTGCCCAAGAGGCAATTCATACTATGAAGTCCATGAAAGGGAAGACATATAAGATGTCTTTGAAGGTAGATTTGGAAAAGCCATACGATAAAGTACACTGAGATTTTTTTAGAGGATACTCTGGTGGATGTAGGACTCCTATCGTCGCTTATTCGAGTTATCATGAATTGCATGTCTTTTTCTTCTATACAAGTACTTTGGAATTGGGCAGTCTTAAAACAGTTCTTTTCGTCACGTGGACTGAGGCAAGGTGATCTACTCTCTCCGTATTTATTTGTTTTATGTATGGAACGGTTGTGGCATTAGATTGAGAAAGTGGTCGGTAGACAAGAATGGACTCTATTTTCTTTCTCGAGGACTGGTCTGATGGTCTCTCATCTGTTCTTTGCAGATGATTTACTATTGTTTTACAAGGTGGAGAGGCTTGAAACGTCTTATGTTCATGAGATCCTAATGATCTTCTGTGGTTTTTCGGGTCAGAAGATCAATAGAAAGAAAAAACACAGGCTTTCTTCTCACTAAATACCCTTTTGGATGTTGCAAGTAATATTTGTAACGATTTCAGAGTTCTTCGTGTTGATGATCTAGGGAAGTACCTTGGTGTGCCTTTCTTTTATCAAAGAGTGTCTGAAAGTACCTTCTCTTTTGTTTTGGACAAGGTTCACAACAAACTCAATGGTTGGGATGCTACAAGTCTGTCCTTAGCAAGGAGAATTACTCTTGATAAATCTGTTTTGCTGACTATACCAAGTTATTTTATGAATACTGTTAGACTCCCTACCTCTTTATGTGAGAAAATTGAGAAGGTAGCTAGAGACTTTATTTAGGGTTTGAATACGACATGTAGGAAACTTTCCCTATTAAATTGGGCGGATTGTTGCAAACTAATGGATTTGGGTGGCCTTGGAATTAGATGTTTATCAAATCAAAACTGAGTTTCTCTATGTAAGCTGGGGTTTGATATTGTAGCCCACCCTGAAAGTTATGGGTCCGAGTCTTAAGGAGTGAGTACAAGCTCCATGGGATTTTACCACAATCAATTTCGAGGAATTCCAGCTCTTTTATTTGGAGGTCACTTTCGAAGAATTTGGCCAAATGTTATTGCTAATACATGTTGGTAAATTGGTGATGGGAAGATGGTTAATTTCTGGAATGATCCATGGTTGAAACATATTGGGTCTCTGATCGACTTGTAAACGTCACAAAAATTATGTGCAAGCGGACGCTGTCGATGCAAGTATAATAGATAGAGATGAATGATGTTCTTGTTGCTTAAATTTGTTGAAGCAATTAGAGTTTAAATGAAAAAAATTGTCTAGAGTAATGTCAACACAATTTAATTAAAATTGCACAATTAAAGAGTTAACACTGTCAACGAAAATATAACATAAAATATTAGAGCAAATTAATAAAAAAATAAATTGTTTGTTGAAGTTGTTTGTAAATGTAAATTCATAAAATTAAAAGAAGTGGATCAAGTGTAAAGAAATGGAGGGATCCCTGACTTCACAAATTGGCAACGCTAAATGTGACTACAAGGTAACTGATAGATGAATTATTGCTGTAATTAAGTTTTAATGAGATCTAACTGCTATCAACTCCTCTGTTTAACAAAGACCCAAGTACTCACAGTTACCGCTCCTTTCAGTGCTGGTAATGCTTTGTACTCAAGAACAAGTGGTTAGAATTCCTTCTTGCCTCAAGCAACTTCCATTGTCTTGCTTGTTAATCTAACCTGTCTCTGTACCTTCCAGTGATTGTGACTGCAGTTGCACTTCCGTGGTCAAAACAGTTAAATCCAAATATAAACAGATGAGAATAATTGAGTAGAAATCAAAGTAGATCTAACATTAACAGATACTTTCGTATATAATTAATAGTCAATAGAATTCATCAACATTTATGAGGAATTAAAAAAGAAATTGGAGCATGCTATTCCTGGTATACTAGAATCCTCCCGTACTTGCTCCTTTTGTGTCGCACATAAGCACTCCTCGTCAGGAGTAGTCATCTCCTTGTTGCATCAGATCACTCTCCTGGAAGTTAAACTTCCATGGCAGCTCACTTTAAGAAATATTTAAAGAATTTTGGAATTGTTTTCTTCACAGCTTGATTATAATTTTCTCTCACTTCTCTCTATTTATAACTATTGAAAAATACAGGTCTACCCCCTTATTAGATCTAACTCCCTTTTTTGCAGCTGTACAAGTTTGTTATTGCCAGCTGTGCACTCACGCAGATTTGGTTTGTGCATTATATAGTTGTAGATTCTCGCGACATCTTTGGACGCAAATTATGATTTTTTATTTGCTGCGACAACTTGACATTCTCCTGTGCTGGTGCTTTTGGATATGTTAGCAGAATGAGGTCTCTGGTGTATTGTAGAAATGTTCATATGGTGACATATTTGGCTGTAATTCTACACCAAACTTGTGGCGATAGTTCTGAGTGATTGCCTGCTCCGATCTTCTAAAGTGGATTCCTGCGCTAACAACTTAATACGCAAAACTGATGCTGAATGCAACGACATTAGTAGCACAAATGATATAAAATGAAAGAAAGTAAGACTATACAACACTGATTTAGAAAATACAAATACTAAGTATAAAATGCTGAAAATGTATGCTAAATACAATACAAAAGGAAACAAAATATACACTAATTAGGGAGATTTTAATGAACATTTCAAATGTTATTAGTCTCTTAAAGATTATGCTTTGGGATCTAGTGCACTTGATGAGACTTTGAGAGTTTGTGACGTAGTGGATAGTTCGAGAAGGTGGGATCGACATCGAATCTCAGGCATGGTCCCTTCAAGTATTAGTGATCATATTGCTGCTATTTTTCCACCTTGTTTGAGTGTAGGTTCGGATCGTATTTCATGGAAATGACATACCATTGGGCTCTTCTTATCAGCGGAAAATTGTAGGTTTTCGAAAGCAGTTTTGAGGTCAGTGATTCCTACTTCGGTATGTAATTCTTTCTTCTCTTATAATTTTCATGAGTGGCTAGCTAAGAATTTGGAATCTGGCTTATTAATTGGCACGAGTTGGGGCTTTGGACTACTCAATTTGCAATAGTCTGTTGGTTGTTATGGAAATGTCAAAATGAATTATTCTTTAATAATAATCATAGCAATGCCGATTCCATTGTTGATACTAGCTTAATTTGGATTGATAGTGCCGATTCCATTGTTGCTACTAGCTTAATTTGGACTGATAGTCTTGCGTCCTCAAGTACAAGAGATATTCATCGTGTCCAAATGTGTTTGGATAATCATTGGAAAAGGCCTGCAAGAGGTTAGGTCAAGTTGAATACCGATAGGGCTTCTCGAAGGCCTTTAACTCAGCATCTATAGGAGGTTTATTTAAAGACCACAATGGTGCTTGGCTGAATGGTTTTTCGATGCGAATAAGAAAGGATCCGATTTTTAGAACAGAGGTACGAGTGATCCTTGAAGGATTGAAACTCGCATGGTCCTTGGGTTATAAACAGTTGCTTTTGGAATGCGACAATGCTTTAGCAATCGAAACCATCCTAGTTGGAGGGACAAATCCTTCTATGTTGGTCGAGCTTCGCTTGATTTAGCAGTTATTGCTTCGGGATTGTCGATTCGTCTCCGCTACATTCCTATAGCGCATAATAAAGCAGCTAACTGGATGGCTAAACTTAGACAAGGCGAGAATGATGACTTACACACATTTTCAAGGATTGTCCAGGACACATGCAAGACATTATCATGGAGGACATACAACTTTCAGCTCCCTTTACTAATTAATTTATTCATGTTATCACTGTTTTAGCTGTTCTTTGTTACCAAAAAAAATATTAAGTTGGGAACATAACAAATGGATTCGTTTAAAATACGGATCCAATTTAATATTGTAATATTTTTTATTATGTGTGCAATTTAGATAAAAAATTAAATTTTTAATATATTATCTTATAATATAAATATTAAAAAACATATTAAGTTGTATATGTAGCAATTAGAGAGGATTGTGGGTCAAGTCGGTCGGGTTTCAACAAAATTTTAAGCCCAATTGTTAGGCTCGAGTCTAGCTCAAAAAATGGACCTAAAATTTTGTCTAAGCCCAATCTGAATTATAGAAGCTAAACCTGAGCCCCATCCGACCTATATTAAAATTTTTAGATTATTTTATTATATAAAACAAATTTAAAAAATATATAATATATCAAATTCACTTAAAAACATTCAAACAAACATTAAAAAAAAACAAATTTAAAATACATTAAAAATTCTTTATATTAAAATAGTAGAAAAAGTAACCATAAAACATAAGTTTTAAAATATTCAAATAATATTAAAAAATACAGCGAAACAATAGTAAAAACACAAAAAATAACATCCAAATAACAAAAACAACAACCAAAACAGCAACAAAAATAACAACAAAACAACAACAGAAATAATAACAAAAGCAGCAACCAAAATAGCAAAAAAAAAATACCAGAAAGAGTAAAAACTAGCAATATAATTTTTTATTAAAAATGATTAATTTATTCGGGTCGGGTAGAGCCCGAGCCAAAAAATCTTACCCGAGGCTCAACTCGTTTAAAAAATGAGTCTTATTTTTTGTCCAAGCCTATTTTTCGGACTTATATTTTTATCCAAACCCTCTCATTTTTTAAATAGAACTTCGAGTCGACCTCATGATGAGGTCTAATACCAACTTAAAACGAATTTTAAATTATCCATTTACAAAATAGAGTTAAGCTTAACCAAAGTTCAAGACTGATAGTTCGCCTTCTTTTTTGTTTCACTGACAAGTATATGGGCCACCATTGCTATAATCAAAGTCTAATTCTTAACCCACTCACACACACGCGCATAGTTCAGTACTTCATACAGGCCTTATCTTCTCCTTTTTTCTTTGGGCTTTGACCTTGTTCGGCCCAAAACAAGTCAACACTTTGAGCTTCATTTAGCATGTTAACAGTCAACACTGTTGATTAAATTGTTGTATATTCTACTTAAGTGTTTTTTGGGAAATTTTATTTGGAAAGATTGTTTAATAATAAGGCTTCAACATGAGTGAAACTGGTTGAGTTTAAATCACATTTTAAATTATGAATTTATAATAGAAATCTCTATGAATAAAGCTCGTATATGTTGGATTGAATCAAAACTACGTAATCATTTGCTTGTCTTCTTTGTTTATTGATTTACAACTTGACAAACAATTACTTAGCAGCTTTAATACTTTCAATTGGCATCAAAGTTAAACACTAGACGAACTTGAAGAGATCCTATTGTTGGTTATTGAATCATAGATGAAGTTCAATTTCCAAGCCTCTTATGCTTGGCGACTGAAACTATGCGTACTAGAAAACACATACAAGAGACTTTATAAAGTTTATTAAAGAGAAGGCATGAAATACAGTTTTGATAGATTAAAAATCATCTACTACTAAAAATAATAGAGTTCACGCTCCTAAACCTGAAACAACATGATTACCTAAAGAATACAAAGTAGCTAATTACAACTCAAAGGCCTTGAATGCTACCATCAACACTGTAGATCCTTCGGAGTCCACATCTCCAAGTGTGTTTTTGGTCGTGAAGCTTTGGCAATTTCAGTGTTGGTTTCATTGTTGTCAGCTCCAAAGTTTTAGACAATATTCCCCCCCCCCCCAAAAAAAAAGGCAAAAAAAAAAAAAAGAGCAAAATAGGGTTCGGATCTAAAACACGATAATAAAAATTTATTATCGGGATTTTTTTATATTTTCATTTTTTTTAATTTTTATAAAATTTATATTTTTAAATTTTGTAATTTTTAAAAAATTACATATAATGTCATGTTATTAATGTCATATCGTGTCATGTTA